>CANTUR010001867.1:0-59062 GCA_947683625.1 Mallotus nudiflorus
ATGGGCTTTAAAGCCCGTATTGTAGCCCTCTGAGTCAGCTTTGATCTGATATATTATGGGCCCCGTGGGTGAACCGATGCCGCCACGAAAGTCCATTTGAAGCCCAAGTGCCCAAGCCCACTCTATCAAATCAATGGGCCTAAACATGGGTTTTTGGGCCCAAAGAGAAATTGCTATAGATGGGTTTTATAGCCCGTACTGTAGCCCTATCTGTCAGCTTTGATCTAATATATTATGGGCCCCGTGGGTCACCCGATGCCGCCACGAAAGTCCATTTGAAGCCAAAGTGCCCAAGCCCACTCTATCAAATCCATGGGCCTAAACATGGGTTTTTCGGCCCAAAGACAAATCGCTATAGATGGGCTTTATAGCCCGCACTGTATCCCTTTGAGTCAGCTTCGATATGATATATTATGGGCCCTGTGGGTCAACTGATGCCACCACGATCGTCCATTACAAGCCCAAGTACGCATGCCCACAATCAAATACGTGGGCCGAAACAACAGTTTTTGGGCCCGAAATCAAAGGAATTTGGGCCCGTGGACGGCTCGCTACAGACATAGTTTATAGCGACCCATTATAGCCCTCTGAGTCAGCTTCGATTTGATATATTATAGGCCCTGTGGGTCAAATGATGCCGCAACGAACGTCCATTTGAAGCCCAGGTGCGCAAGCCCACTCTATCAATCCATGGGCCTAAACATGGCTTTTTGGGCCCAAAGACAAATTGCTATAGATAAGCTTTATAGCCCGCACTATAGCCCTCTGAGTCAGCTTATATGTGATATATTATGGGCCCCGTGGGTCAACCGATGCTGCCACGAACGTCCATTTGAAGCCCAAGTGCCCAAGCCCACTCTATCAAATTCATGGGCCTAAACATGAGTTTTTGGGCCCAAATACAAATCACTATAGATGGGCTTTAATGAACGCACTGTAGCCCTCTGAGTCAGCTTCGATCTGATATATTATGGGCCCCGTGGGTCACCCGATGCCGCCACGAACGTCCATTTGAAGCCTAAGTGACCAGGCCCACTCTATCAAATGCATGGGCCTAAACATGGGTATTAGGGCCTAAAGACAAATCGCTATAGATGGGCTTTATAGCCCATACTGTAGCCCTCTGAGTCAGCTTCGATCTGATATATTATGGGCCCCGTGGGTCAACCGATACCGCCTCGAACATCCATTTGAAGCCCAAGTGCGCAAGCCCACAATCAAATTCGTGGGCCGAAACAACAGTTTTCAGGCCCAAAAACAAAGGAATTTGGGCCCGAGGACGGCCCGCTACAGACGCAGTGTGTAGTGGCCCATTATAGTCCTCTGAGTCAGCTTTGATTTGATATATTATGGGCCGTGTGGGTCAACCGATGCCGCCACGAACGTCCATTTGAAGCATAGGTGCGCAAGCCTACTCTATCAAATCATGGGCCTAAACATGGCTCTTTGGGCCCAAAGACAAATCGCTATAGATGGACTTTATAGCCCTCTGAGTCAACTTATATGTGATATATTATGGGCCCCGTGGGTCAACCGATGCCGCCACGAACGTCCATTTGAAGCCCAAGTGCCCAAGCCCACTCTATCAAATTCATGGGCCTAAACATGTGTTTTTGGGCCCAAAGACAAATCGCTATAGATGGGCTTTAAAGCCCGTACTGTAGCCCTCTGAGTCAGCTTCAATCTGATATATTATGGGCCCCATGGGTCAACCGATGCCGCCATGAACATCCATTTGAAGCCAAGTGCCCAAGCCCACTCTATCAAATTCATGGGCCTAAACATGTGTTTTTGGGCCCAAAGACAAATCGCTATAGATGGGCTTTAAAGCCCGCACTGTAGCCCTCTGAGTTAGCTTCAATATGATATATTATGGGCCCCATGGGTCAACCGATGCCGCCATGAACGTCCATTTGAAGCCCAAGTGCCCAAGCCCACTCTATCAAATTCATGGCCTAAACATGTGTTTTTGGGCCCAAAGACAAATCGCTATAGATGGGCTTTAAAGCCCACACTGTAGCCCTCTAAGTCAGCTTCGATGTGATATATTATGGGCCCCGTGGGTAACCCGATGCCGCCACGAAAGTCCATTTGAAGCCCAAGTGACCGGGCCCACTCTATCAAATGCATGGGCCTAAACATGGGTTTTAGGGCCTAAAGACAAATTGCTATAGATGGGCTTTATAGCCCGTACTGTAGCCCTCTGTGTCAGCTTCGATCTGATATATTATGGCCCCGTGGGTCACCCGATACCGCAACGAAAGTCCATTTGAAGCCAAAGTGCCCAATCCCACTCTATCAAATCCATAGGCCTAAACATGGGTTTTTGGGCCCAAAGACAAATTGCTATAGATGGGCTTTATAGCCCGCACTGTAGCCCTCTGAGTCAGCTTCGATCTGATATATTATGGGCCCCGTGGGTCAATCGATGCCGTCACGAACGTCCATTTCAAGCCCAAGTGCGCAAGCCCACAATCAAATCCGTGGGCCGAAACAACAATTTTCGGGCCCGAAAATAAAGGAATTTGGGCCCGAGGATGGCTCACTATAGACATAGTTTGTAGCGACCCATTATAGCCCTCTGAGTCAGCTTCGATTTGATATATTATGGGCCCCGTGGGTCAACCGATGCCGCCACAAACGACCATTTCAAGCCCAAGTGCCCAAGCCCACTCTATCAAATTCATGGGCCTAAACATGAGTTTTTGGGCCCAAAGACAAATCGCTATAGATGGGCTTTAAAGCCCGTATTGTAGCCCTCTAAGTCAGCTTTGATCTGATATATTATGGGCCCCGTGGGTGAACCGATGCCGCCACGAAAGTCCATTTGAAGCCCAAGTGCCCAAGCCCACTCTATCAAATCAATGGGCCTAAACATGGGTTTTTGGGCCCAAAGAGAAATTGCGATAGATGGGTTTTATAGCTCGTACTGTAGCCCTATCTGTCAGCTTTGATCTAATATATTATGGGCCCCGTGGGTCACCCGATGCCGCCACGAAAGTCCATTTGAAGCCAAAGTGCCCAAGCCCACTCTGTCAAATCCATGGGCCTAAACATGGGTTTTTCGGCCCAAAGACAAATCGCTATAGATGGGCTTTATAGCCCGCACTGTATCCCTTTGAGTCAGCTTCGATATGATATATTATGGGCCCTGTGGGTCAACCGATGCCACCACGATCGTCCATTACAAGCCCAAGTACGCAAGCCCACAATCAAATACGTGGGCCGAAACAACAGTTTTCGGGCCCGAAAACAAAGGAATTTGGGCCCGTGGACGGCTCGCTACAGACATAGTTTATAGCGACCCATTATAGCCCTCTGAGTCAGCTTCGATTTGATATATTATAGGCCCTGTGGGTCAAATGATGCCGCAACGAACGTCCATTTGAAGCCAGGTGCGCAAGCCCACTCTATCAAATCCATGGGCCTAAACATGGCTTTTTGGGCCCAAAGACAAATTGCTATAGATAAGCTTTATAGCCCGCACTATAGCCCTCTGAGTCAGCTTATATGTGATATATTATGGGCCCCGTGGGTCAACCGATGCTGCCATGCACGTCCATTTGAAGCCCAAGTGCCCAAGCCCACTCTATCAAATTCATGGGCCTAAACATGAGTTTTTGGGCCTAAATACAAATCACTATAGATGGGCTTTAGTGAACGCACTGTAGCCCTCTGAGTCAGCTTCGATCTGATATATTATGGGCCTCGTGGGTCACCCGATGCCGCCACGAAAGTCCATTTGAAGCCTAAGTGACCAGGCCCACTCTATCAAATGCATGGGCCTAAACATGGGTATTAGGGCCTAAAGACAAATCGCTATAGATGGGCTTTATAGCCCATACTGTAGCCCTCTGAGTCAGCTTCGATCTGATATATTATGGGCCCCGTGGGTCAACCGATACCGCCTCGAACATCCATTTGAAGCCCAAGTGCGCAAGCCCACAATCAAATTCGTGGGCCGAAACAACAGTTTTCAGGCCCAAAAACAAAGGAATTTGGGCCCGAGGACGGCCCGCTACAGACGCAGTGTGTAGTGGCCCATTATAGTCCTCTGAGTCAGCTTTGGCTTGATATATTATGGGCCGTGTGGGTCAACCGATGCCGCCACGAACGTCCATTTGAAGCCTAGGTGCGCAAGCCTACTCTATCAAATCCATGGGCCTAAACATGGCTCTTTGGGCCCAAAGACAAATCGCTATAGATGGACTTTATAGCCCTCTGAGTCAACTTATATGTGATATATTATGGGCCCCGTGGGTCAACCGATGCCGCCACGAACGTCCATTTGAAGCCCAAGTGCCCAAGCCCACTCTATCAAATTCATGGGCCTAAACATTGTGTTTTTGGGCCCAAAGACAAATCGCTATAGATGGGCTTTAAAGCCCGTACTGTAGCCCTCTGAGTCAGCTTCAATCTGATATATTATGGGCCCCATGGGTCAACCGATGCCGCCATGAACATCCATTTGAAGCCCAAGTGCCCAAGCCCACTCTATCAAATTCATGGGCCTAAACATGTGTTTTTGGGCCCAAAGACAAATCGCTATAGATGGGCTTTAAAGCCCGCACTGTAGCCCTCTGAGTTAGCTTCAATATGATATATTATGGGCCCCATGGGTCAACCGATGCCGCCATGAACGTCCATTTGAAGCCCAAGTGCCCAAGCCCACTCTATCAAATTCATGGGCCTAAACATGTGTTTTTGGGCCCAAAGACAAATCGCTATAGATGGGCTTTAAAGCCCACACTGTAGCCCTCTGAGTCAGCTTCGATCTGATATATTATGGGCCCCGTGGGTAACCCGATGCCGCCACGAAAGTCCATTTGAAGCCCGAGTGACCGGGCCCACTCTATCAAATGCATGGGCCTAAACATGGGTTTTAGGGCCTAAAGACAAATTGCTATAGATGGGCTTTATAGCCCGTACTGTAGCCCTCTGTGTCAGCTTCGATCTGATATATTATGGGCCCCGTGGGTCACCCGATACCGCAACGAAAGTCCATTTGAAGCCAAAGTGCCCAATCCCACTGTATCAAATCCATAGGCCTAAACATGGGTTTTTGGGCCCAAAGACAAATTGCTATAGATGGGCTTTATAGCCCGCACTGTAGCCCTCTGAGTCAGCTTCGATCTGATATATTATGGGCCCCGTGGGTCAATCGATGCCGTCATGAACATCCATTTCAAGCCCAAGTGCGCAAGCCCACAATCAAATCCGTGGGCCGAAACAACAATTTTCGGGCCCGAAAACAAAGGAATTTGGGCCCGAGGATGGCTCGCTATAGACATAGTTTGTAGCGACCCATTATAGCCCTCTGAGTGAGCTTCGATTTGATATATTATGGGCCCCGTGGGTCAACCGATGCCGCCACAAACGCCCATTTCAAGCCCAAGTGCCCAAGCCCACTCTATCAAATTCATGGGCCTAAACATGAGTTTTTGGGCCCAAAGACAAATCGCTATAGATGGGCTTTAAAGCCCGTATTGTAGCCCTCTGAGTCAGCTTTGATCTGATATATTATGGGCCCCGTGGGTGAACCGATGCCGCCACGAAAGTCCATTTGAAGCCCAAGTGCCCAAGCCCACTCTATCAAATCAATGGGCCTAAACATGGGTTTTTTGGGCCCAAAGAGAAATTGCTATAGATGGGTTTTATAGCCCGTACTGTAGCCCTATCTGTCAGCTTTGATCTAATATATTATGGGCCCCGTGGGTCACCCAATGCCGCCACGAAAGTCCATTTGAAGCCAAAGTGCCCAAGCCCACTCTATCAAATCCATGGGCCTAAACATGGGTTTTTCGGCCCAAAGACAAATCGCTATAGATGGGCTTTATAACCCGCACTGTATCCCTTTGAGTCAGCTTCGATATGATATATTATGGGCCCTGTGGGTCAACCGATGCCACCACGATCGTCCATTACAAGCCCAAGTACGCAAGCCCACAATCAAATACGTGGGCCGAAACAACAGTTTTCGGGCCCAAAAACAAAGGAATTTGGGCCCGTGGACGGCTCGCTACAGACATAGTTTATAGCGACCCATTATAGCCCTCTGAGTCAGCTTCGATTTGATATATTATGGGCCCTGTGGGTCAAATGATGCCGCAACGAACGTCCATTTGAAGCCCAGGTGCGCAAGCCCACTCTATCAAATCCATGGGCCTAAACATGAGTTTTTGGGCCCAAATACAAATCACTATAGATGGGCTTTAATGAACGCACTGTAGCCCTCTGAGTCAGCTTCGATCTGATATATTATGGGCCCGTGGGTCACCCGATGCCGCCACGAAAGTCCATTTGAAGCCTAAGTGACCAGGCCCACTCTATCAAATGCATGGGCCTAAACATGGGTATTAGGGCCTAAAGACAAATCGCTATAGATGGGCTTTATAGCCCATACTGTAGCCCTCTGAGTCAGCTTCGATCTGATATATTATGGGCCCCGTGGGTCACCCGATGTCACCACGAACTTCCATTTGAAGCCCAAGTGACCAGGCCCACTCTATCAAATCCATGGGCCTAAACATGGGTTTTTGGGCCCAAAGACAAATCGCTATAGATGGGCTTTATAGCCCGCACTGTAGCCCTCTGAGTCAGCTTCGATCTGATATATTATGGGCCCCGTGGGTCAACCGATACCGCCTCGAACGTCCATTTGAAGCCCAAGTACGCAAGCCCACAATCAAATTCGTGGGCCGAAACAACAGTTTTCAGGCCCAAAAACAAAGGAATTTGGGCCCGAGGATGGCCCGCTACAGACGCAGTGTGCAGTGGCCCATTATAGTCCTCTGAGTCAGCTTTGATTTGATATATTATGGGCCGTGTGGGTCAACCGATGCCGCCACGAACGTCCATTTGAAGCCTAGGTGCGGAAGCCTACTCTATCAAATCCAAGGGCCTAAACATGGCTTTTTGGGCCCAAAGACAAATCGCTATAGATGGACTTTATAGCCCGCACTATAGCCCTCTGAGTCAGCTTATATGTGATATATTATGGCCCCGTGGGTCAACCGATGCCGCCACGAACGTCCATTTGAAGCCCAAGTGCCCAAGCCCACTCTATCAAATTCATGGGCCTAAACATGTGTTTTTGGGCCCAAAGACAAATCGCTATAGATGGGCTTTAAAGCCTGCACTGTAGCACTCTGAGTCAGCTTCAATCTGATATATTATAGGCCCCATGGGTCAACCGATGCCGCCATGAACGTCCATTTGAAGCCCAAGTGCCCAAGCCCACTCTATCGAATTCATGGGCCTAAACATATGTTTTTGGGCCCAAAGACAAATCGCTATAGATGGGCTTTAAAGCCCGCACTGTAGCCCTCTGAGTCAGCTTCAATCTGATATATTATGGGCCCCGTGGGTAACCCGATGCCGCCACGAAAGTCCATTTGAAGCCCAAGTGACTAGGCCCACTCTATCAAATGCATGGGCCTAAACATGGTTTTAGGGCCTAAAGATAAATCGCTATAGATGGGCTTTATAGCCCGTACTGTAGCCCTCTGAGTCAGCTTCGATCTGATATATTATGGGCCCTGTGTGTCACCCGATGCCACAACGAAAGTCCATTTGAAGCCAAAGTGCCCAAGCCCACTCTTTCAAATCCATGGGCCTAAACATGGGTTTTTGGGCCCAAAGACAAATCGCTATAAATGGGCTTTATAGCCCGCACTGTAGCCCTCTGAGTCAGCTTCGATCTGATATATTATGGGCCCCTTGGGTCAATCAATGCCATCACGAACGTCCATTTCAAGCCCAAGTGCGCAAGCCCACAATCAAATCCGTGGGCCGAAACAACAATTTTTGGGCCCGAAAACAAAGGAATTTAGGCCCGAGGACGGCTCGCTATAGACATAGTTTGTAGCGACCCATTATAGCCCTCTGAGTCAGCTTCGATTTGATATATTATGGGCCCCGTGGGTCAACCGATGCCGCCACAAACGCCCATTTCAAGCCCAAGTGCCCAAGCCCACTCTATCAAATTCATGGGCCTAAACATGAGTTTTTGGGCCCAAAGACAAATCATTATAGTTGGGCTTTAAAGCCCGTATTGTAGCCCTCTAAGTCAGCTTTGATCTGATATATTATGGGCCCCGTGGGTGAACCGATGCCGCCACGAAAGTCCATTTGAAGCCCAAGTGCCCAAGCCCACTCTACCAAATCCATGGGCCTAAACATGGGTTTTTGGGCCCAAAGAGAAATTGCTATAGATGGGTTTTATAGCCCGTACTGTAGCCCTATGTGTCAGCTCTGATCTGATATATTATCGGCCCTGTGGGTCACCCGATGCCGCCACGAAAGTCCATTTGAAGCCAAAGTTCCCAAGCCCACTCTATCAAATCCATGGGCCTAAACATGGGTTTTTCGGCCCAAAGACAAATCGTTATAGATGGGCTTTATAGCCCGTACTGTATCCCTTTGAGTCAGCTTCGATATGATATATTATGGGCCCTTTGGGTCAACCGATGCCACCACGATCGTCCATTTGAAGCCCAAGTACGCAAGCCCACAATCAAATACGTGGGCCGAAACAACAGTTTTCGGGCCCGAAAACAAAGGAATTTGGGCCCGCGGATGGCCCGCTATAGATATAGTTTATAGCGACCCATTATAGCCCTCTGAGTCAGCTTCAATTTGATATATTATGGACCCCGTGGGTCAAATGATGCCGCAACGAACGTCCATTTGAAGCCCAGGTGCGCAAGCCAACTCTATCAAATCCATGGGCCTAAACATGGCTTTTTGGGCCAAAGACAAATCGCTATAGATAAGCTTTATAGCTTGCTCTATAGCCCTCTGAGTCAGCTTATATGTGATATATTTTGCGCCCCGTGGGTCAACCGATGCGGCCACGAACGTCCATTTGAAGCCCAAGTGCCCAAGCCCACTCTATCAAATTCATGGGCCTAAACATGAGTTTTTGGGCCTAAAGATAAATCGCTATACATGGGCTTTAATGCCCGCACTGTAGCCCTCTAGGTCAGCTTCGATCTGATATATTATGGGCCTCATGGGTCACCCAATGCCGCCACGAACGTCCGTTTAAAGGCCAAGTGACCAATCCCACTCTATCAAATCCATGGGCCTAAACATGGGTTTTTAGGACCAAAGATAAATCGCTATAGATGGGCTTTATAGCCCACACTATAGCCCTCTGTGTCAGCTTCGATTTGATACATTATGGGTCCTGTGGGTCAACCGATACCACCTCGAACGTCCATTTGAAGCCCAAGTGCCCAAGCCCACTCTATCAAATCCATGGGCCTAAACATGAGTTTTTGGGCCCAAATACAAATCACTATAGATGGGCTTTAATGCCCGCACTATAGCCCTCTGAGTCAGCTTCGATCTGATATATTCTGGGCCCCGTGGGTCACCCGATGCCACCACGAAAGTCCATTTGAAGCCCAAGTGACCAGGCCCACTCTATCAAATGCATGGGCCTAAACATGGGTTTTAGGGCCTAAAGACAAATCGCTATAGATGGGCTTTAAAGCCTGCACTGTAGCCCTCTGAGTCAGCTTCAATCTGATATATTATGGGCCCCATGGGTCAACCGATGCCGCCAAGAACGTCCATTTGAAGCCCAAGTGCCCAAGCCCACTCTATCAAATTCATGGGCCTAAACATGTGTTTTTGGGCCCAAAGACAAATCTCTATAGATGGGCTTTAAAGCCCGCACTGTAGCCCTCTGAGTCAGCTTTGATCTGATATATTATGGGTCCCATGGGTACCCTGATGCCGCCACGAACGTCCATTTGAAGCCCAAGTGCCCAAGCCCACTCTATCAAATCGATGGACCTAAACATGGGTTTTTGGGCCCAAAGACAAATCGCTATAGATGGGTTTTATAGCCCGTACTGTAGCCCTCTGAGTCAGCTTCGATCTGATATATTATGGGCCCCCGTGGGTCACCCGATGCCGCCACGAAAGTCCATTTGAAGCCAAAGTGCCCAAGCCCACTCTATCAAATCCATGGGCCTAAACATGGGTTTTTGGGCCCAAAGACAAATCGCTATAGATGGGCTTTATAGCCCGCACTGTATCCCTCTGAGTCAGCTTCGATCTGATATATTATGGGCCCCGTGGGTCAATCGATGCCATCACGAACGTCCATTTCAAGCCCAAGTGCGCAAGCCCACAATCAAATCCGTGGGTCGAAACAACAATTTTCGGGCCCGAAAACAAAGGAATTTGGGCCCGAGGACGGCTCGCTATAGACATAGTTTGTAGCGACCCATTATAGTCCTCTGAGTCAGCTTCGATTTGATATATTATGGGCCCCGTGGGTCAACCGATGTCGCCACAAACGCCCATTTCAAGCCCAAGTGCCCAAGCCCACTTTATCAAATTCATGGGCCTAAACATGAGTTTTTGGGCCCAAAGACAAATCGCTATAGATGGGGTTTAAAGCCCGTATTGTAGCCCTCTGAGTCAGCTTTGATCTGATATATTATGGGCCCCGTGGGTGAACCGATACCGCCACGAAACTCCATTTGAAGCCCAAGTGCCCAAGCCCACTCTATCAAATCCATGGGCCTAAACATGGGTTTTTGGGCCCAAGGACAAATTACTATAGATGGGTTTTATAGCCCGTACTGTAGCCCTATGTGTCAGCTTTGATCTAATATATTATGGGCACCGTGGGTCACCCGATGCCGCCACGAAAGTCCATTTGAAGCCAAAGTGCCCAAGCCCACTCTATCAAATCCATGGGCCTAAACATGGGTTTTTCGGCCCAAAGACAAATCGCTATAGATGGGCTTTATAGCCCGCACTGTATCCCTTTGAGTCAGCTTCGATATGATATATTATAGGCCCTGTGGGTCAACCGATGCCACCACGATCGTCCATTACAAGCCCAAGTACGCAAGCCCACAATCAAATATGTGGGCCGAAACAACAGTTTTCGGGCCCGAAAACAAAGGAATTTGGGCCCGCGGACGGCCCGCTACAGACATAGTTTATAGCGACCCATTATAGCCCTCTGAGTCAGCTTCGATTTGATATATTATGGGCCCCGTGGGTCAAATGATGCCGCAACGAACGTCCATTTGAAGCCCAGGTGCGCAAGCCCACTCTATCAAATCCATGGGCCTAAACATGGCTTTTTCGGCCCAAAGACAAATCGCTATATATAAGCTTTATAGCCCGCACTATAGCCCTCTGAGTCAGCTTATATGTGATATATTATGGGCCCCGTGGGTCAACCGATGCCGCCACGAACGTCCATTTGAAGCCCAAGTGCCCAAGCCCACTCTATCAAATTCATGGGCCTAAACATGAGTTTTTGGGCCCAAATACAAATCACTATAGATGGCCTTTAATGACCGCACTGTAGCCCTCTGAGTCAGCTTCGATCTGATATATTATGGGCCCCGTGGGTCACCCGATGCCGCCACGAAAGTCCATTTGAAGCCTAAGTGACCAGGCCCACTCTATCAAATGCATGGGCCTAAACATGGGTTTTAGGGCCTAAAGACAAATCGCTATAGATGGGCTTTATAGCCCATACTGTAGCCCTCTGAGTCAGCTTCGATCTGATATATTATGGGCCCCGTGGGTCACCCGATGTCACCACGAACGTCCATTTGAAGCCCAAGTGACCAGGCCCACTCTATCAAATCCATGGGTCTAAACATGGGTTTTTGGGCCCAAAGACAAATCGCTATTGATGGGCTTTATAGCCCGCACTGTAGCCCTCTGAGTCAACTTCGATCTGATATATTATGGGCCCCGTGGGTCAACCGATACCGCCTCGAACGTCCATTTGAAGCCCAAGTACGCAAGCCCACAATCAAATTCGTGGGCCAAAACAACAGTTTTCAGGCCCAAAAACAAAGGAATTTGGGCCCGAGGACGGCCCGCTACAGATGCAGTGTGCAGTGGCCAATTATAGTCCTCTGAGTCAGCTTTGATTTGATATATTATGGGCCATGTGGGTCAACCGATGCCGCTACGAACGTCCATTTGAAGCCTAGGTGCGCAAGCCTACTCTATCAAATCCATGGGCCTAAACATGGCTTTTTGGGCCCAAAGACAAATCGCTATAGATGGACGTTATAGCCCGCACTATAGCCCTCTGAGTCAGCTTATATGTGATATATTATGGGCCCCGTGGGTCAACCGATGCCGCCACGAACGTCCATTTGAAGCCCAAGTGCCCAAGCCCACTCTATCAAATTCATGGGCCTAAACATGTGTTTTTTGGCCCAAAGACAAATCGCTATAGATGGGCTTTAAAGCCCGTACTGTAGCCCTCTGAGTCAGCTTCAATCTGATAAATTATGGGCCCCATGGGTCAACCAATGCCGCCATGAACGTCCATTTGAAGCCCAAGTGCCCAAGCCCACTCTATCAAATTCATGGGCCTAAACATGTGTTTTTGGGCCCAAAGACAAATCTCTATAGATGGGCTTTAAAGCCCGCACTGTAGCCCTCTGAGTCAGCTTTGATCTGATATATTATGGGTCCCATGGGTACCCTGATCCCGCCACGAACGTCCATTTGAAGCCCAAGTGCCCAAGCCCACTCTATCAAATCGATGGACCTAAACATGGGTTTTTGGGCCCAAAGACAAATCGCTATAGATGGGTTTTATAGCCCGTACTGTAGCCCTCTGAGTCAGCTTCGATCTGATATATTATGGGCCCCGTGGGTCACCCGATGCCGCCACGAAAGTCCATTTGAAGCCAAAGTGCCCAAGCCCACTCTATCAAATCCATGGGCCTAAACATGGGTTTTTGGGCCCAAAGACAAATCGCTATAGATGGGCTTTATAGCCCGCACTGTATCCCTCTGAGTCAGCTTCGATCTGACATATTATGGGCCTCGTGGGTCAATCGATGCCGTCACGAACGTCCATTTCAAGCCCAAGTGCGCAAGCCCACAATCAAATCCGTGGGTCGAAACAATAATTTTCGGGCCCGAAAACAAAGGAATTTGGACCAGAGGACGGCTCGCTATAGACATAGTTTGTAGCGACCCATTATAGCCCTCTGAGTCAGCTTCGATTTGATATATTATGGGCCCCGTGGGTCAACCGATGTCGCCACAAATGCCCATTTCAAGCCCAAGTGCCCAAGCCCACTCTATCAAATTCATGGGCCTAAACATGAGTTTTTGGGCCCAAAGACAAATCGCTATAGATGGGGTTTAAAGCCCGTATTGTAGCCCTCTGAGTCAGCTTTGATCTGATATATTATGGGCCCCGTGGGTGAACCGATACCGCCACGAAACTCCATTTGAAGCCCAAGTGCCCAAGCCCACTCTATCAAATCCATGGGCCTAAACATGGGTTTTTGGGCCCAAAGACAAATTGCTATAGATGGGTTTTATAGCCCGTACTGTAGCCCTATGTGTCAGCTTTGATCTAATATATTATGGGCCCCGTGGGTCACCCGATGCCGCCACGAAAGTCCATTTGAAGCCAAAGTGCCCAAGCCCACTCTATCAAATCCATGGGCCTAAACATGGGTTTTTCGGCCCAAAGACAAATCGTTATAGATGGGCTTTATAGCCCGCACTGTATCCCTTTGAGTCAGCTTCGATATGATATATTATGGGCCCTGTGGGTCAACCGATGCCACCACGATCGTCCATTACAAGCCCAAGTACGCAAGCCCACAATCAAATACGTGGGCCGAAACAACAGTTTTCGGGCCCGAAAACAAAGGAATTTGGGCCCGCGGACGGCCCGCTATAGACATAGTTTATAGCGACCCATTATAGCCCTCTGAGTCAGCTTCAATTTGATATATTATGGGCCCCGTGGGTCAAATGATGCCGCAACGAACGTCCATTTGAAGCCCAGGTGCGCAAGCCCACTCTATCAAATCCATGGGCCTAAACATGGCTTTTTGGGCCCAAAGACAAATCGCTATAGATAAGCTTTATAGCCCGCACTATAGCCCTCTGAGTCAGCTTATATGTGATATATTATGGGCCCCGTGGGTCAACCGATGCCGCCACGAACGTCCATTTGAAGCCCAAGTGCCCAAGCCCACTCTATCAAATTCATGGGCCTAAACATGAGTTTTTTGGGCCCAAATACAAATCACTATAGATGGCCTTTAATGACCGCACTGTAGCCCTCTGAGTCAGCTTCGATCTGATATATTATGGGCCCCGTGGGTCACCCGATGCCGCCACGAAAGTCCATTTGAAGCCTAAGTGACCAGGCCCACTCTATCAAATGCATGGGCCTAAACATGGGTTTTAGGGCCTAAAGACAAATCGCTATAGATGGGCTTTATAGCCCATACTGTAGCCCTCTGAGTCAGCTTCGATCTGATATATTATGGGCCCCGTGGGGTCACCCGATGTCACTACGAACGTCCATTTGAAGCCCAAGTGACCAGGCCCACTCTATCAAATCCATGGGTCTAAACATGGGTTTTTGGGCCCAAAGACAAATCGCTATAGATGGGCTTTATAGCCCGCACTGTAGCCCTCTGAGTCAGCTTCGATCTGATATATTATGGGCCCCGTGGGTCAACCGATACCGCCTCGAACGTCCATTTGAAGCCCAAGTACGCAAGCCCACAATCAAATTCGTGGGCCGAAACAACAGTTTTCAGGCCCAAAAACAAAGGAATTTGGGCCCGAGGACGGCTCGCTACAGACGTAGTGTGCAGTGGCCCATTATAGTCCTCTGAGTCAGCTTTGATTTGATATATTATGGGCCGTGTGGGTCAACCGATGCCGCCACGAACGTCCATTTGAAGCCTAGGTGCGCAAGCCTACTCTATCAAATCCAAGGGCCTAAACATGGCTTTTTGGGCCCAAAGACAAATCGCTATAGATGGACTTTATAGCCCGCACTATAGCCCTCTGAGTCAGCTTATATGTGATATATTATGGGCCCCGTGGGTCAACCGATGCTGCCACGAACGTCCATTTGAAACCCAAGTGCCCAAGCCCACTCTATCAAATTCATGGGCCTAAATATGTGTTTTTAGGCCCAAAGACAAATCGCTATAGATGGGCTTTAAAGCCCACACTGTAGCCCTCTGAGTCAGCTTCAATCTGATATATTATGGGCCCCATGGGTCAACCGATGCCGCCATAAACGTCCATTTGAAGCCCAAGTGCCCAAGCCCACTCTATCGAATTCATGGGCCTAAACATGTGTTTTTGGGCCCAAAGACAAATCGCTATAGATGGGCTTTAAAGCTCGCACTGTAGCCCTCTGAGTCAGCTTCGATCTGATATATTATGGGCCCCGTGGGTAACCCGATGCCGCCACGAAAGTCCATTTGAAGCCCAAGTGACTAGGCCCACTCTAACAAATGCATGGGCCTAAACATGGGTTTTAGGGCCTAAAGATAAATCGCTATAGATGGGCTTTATAGCCCGTACTGTAGCCCTCTGAGTCAGCTTCGATCTGATATATTATGGGCCCCGTGGGTCACCCGATGTCACCACGAACGTCCATTTGAAGCCCAAGTGACCAGGCCCACTCTATCAAATCCATGGGCCTAAACATGGGTTTTTGGGCCCAAAGACAAATCGCTATAGATGGACTTTATAGCCCGCACTGTAGCCCTCTGAGTCAGCTTCGATCTGATATATTATGGGCCCCGTGGGTCAACCGATACCACCTCGAACGTCCATTTGAAGCCCAAGTGCGCAAGCCCATAATCAAATTCGTGGGCCGAAACAACAGTTTTCAGGCCCAAAAACAAAGGAATTTGGGCCCGAGGACGGCCTGCTACAGACGCAGTGTGCAGTGGCCCATTATAGTCCTCTGAGTCAGCTTTGATTTGATATATTATGGGCCGTGTGGGTCAACCGATGCCGCCACGAACGTCCATTTGAAGCCTAGGTGCGCAAGCCTACTCTATCAAATCCATGGGCCTAAACATGGCTTTTTGGGCCCAAAGACAAATCGCTATAGATGGACTTTATAGCCCGCACTATAGCCCTCTGAGTCAGCTTATATGTGATATATTATGGGCCCCGTGGGTCAACCGATGCCGCCACGAACGTCCATTTGAAGCCCAAGTGCCCAAGCCCACTCTATCAAATTCATGGGCCTAAACATGTGTTTTTGCGCCCAAAGACAAATCGCTATAGATGGGCTTTAAAGCCCGCACTGTAGCCCTCTGAGTCAGCTTTGATCTGATATATTATGGGTCCCGTGGGTACCCTGATGCCGCCACGAACGTCCATTTGAAGCCCAAGTGCCCAAGCCCACTCTATCAAATCCATGGGCCTAAACATGGGTTTTTGGGCCCAAAGACAAATCGCTATAGATGGGTTTTATAGCCCGTACTGTAGCCCTCCGAGTCAGCTTCGATCTGATATATTATGGGCCCCGTGGGTCACCCGATGCCGCCACGAAAGTCCATTTGAAGCCAAAGTGCCCAAGCCCACTCTATCAAATCCATGGGCTTAAACATGGGTTTTTCTGCCCAAAGACAAATCGCTATAGATGGGCTTTATTGCCCGTACTGTAGCCCTCTGAGTCAGCTTCGATATGATATATTATGGGCCCCGTGAGTCAATCGATGCCACCACGAACGTCCATTTCAAGTCCAAGTGCGCAAGCCCACAATCAAATACGTGGGCCGAAAGAACAGTTTTCGAGCCCGAAAACAAAGGAATTTGGGCCCGAGGACGGCCCGCTACAGACATAGTTTGTAGCGACCCATTATAGCCCTCGGAGTAAACTTTGATTTGATATATTTTGGGCCCGGTGGGTCAACTGATGCTGCCACGAACGTCCATTTGAAGCCCAGGTACGTAAGCCCACTCTATCAAATCCATGGGCCTAAACATGGCTTTTTGGGCCCAAAGACAAATCGCTATAGATAAGCTTTATAGCCCGCACTATAGCCCTCTGACTCAGCTTATATGTGATATATTATGGACCCCGTGGGTCAACCGATGCCACCACGAACGTCCATTTGAAGCCCAACTACCCAAGCCCACTCTATCAAATTCATGGGCCTAAACATGAGTTTCTAGGCCCAAATACAAATCACTATAGATGAGCTATAATGCCCACACTGTAGCCCTCTGAGTCAGCTTCGATCTGATATATTATGGGCCCCGTGGGTCACACGATGCCGCCACGAAAGTCCATTTGAAGCCCAAGTGACCAGCCCACTCTATCAAATGCATGGGCCTAAATATGGGTTTTTGGGCCCAAAGACAAATCGCTATAGATGGGTTTTATAGCCCGTACTGTAGCCCTCTGAGTCAGCTTCGATCTGATATATTATGGGCCCCGTGGGTCACCCGATGCCGCCACGAAAGTCCATTTGAAGCCAAAGTGCCCAAGCCCACTCTATCAAATCCATGGGCTTAAACATGGGTTTTTCGGCCCAAAGACAAATCGCTATAGATGGGCTTTATTGCCCGCACTGTAGCCCTCTGAGTCAGCTTCAATATGATATATTATGGGCCCCGTGGGTCAATCGATGCCGCCACGAATGTCCATTTCAAGTCCAAGTGCGCAAGCCCACAATCAAATACGTGGGCCGAAAGAACAGTTTTCGAGCCCGAAAACAAAGGAATTTGGGCCCGAGGATGGCCCGCTACAGACATAGTTTGTAGCGACCCATTATAGCCCTCGGAGTAAACTTTGATTTGATATATTTTGGGCCCCGTGGGTCAACTGATGCTGCCACGAACGTCCATTTGAAGCCCAGGTGCGTAAGCCCACTCTATCAAATCCATGGGCCTAAACATGGCTTTTTGGGCCCAAAGACAAATCGCTATAGATAAGCTTTATAGCCCGCACTATAGCCCTCTGACTCAGCTTATATGTGATATATTATGGACCCCGTGGGTCAACCGATGCCACCACGAACGTCCATTTGAAGCCCAACTACCCAAGCCCACTCTATCAAATTCATGGGCCTAAACATGAGTTTCTAGGCCCAAATACAAATCACTATAGATGGTCTATAATGCCCACACTGTAGCCCTCTGAGTCAGCTTCGATCTGATATATTATGGGCCCCGTGGGTCACATGATGCCGCCACAAAAGTCCATTTGAAGCCCAAGTGACCAGCCCACTCTATCAAATGCATGGGCCTAAACATGGCTTTTTGGGCCTAAAGACAAATCGCTATAGATGGGCTTTAGAGCCAGTACTGTAGCCCTCTGAGTCAGCTTCGATCAGATATATTATGGGCCCCGTGGGTCACCCGATGTCACCACGAACGTCCATTTGAAGCCCAAGTGACCAAGCCCACTCTATCGAATCCATGGGCCTAAACATGGGTTTTTGGGCCTAAAGAGAAATCGCTATAGATGGGTTGTATAGCCCGCACTGTAGCCCTCTGAGTCAGCTTCAATCTGGTATATTATGGGCCCCGTGGGTCAACCGATACCGCCTCAAACGTCCATTTGAAGCCCAAGTGCGCAAGCCCACAATCAAATTTGTGGGCCGAAACGACAGTTTTTGGGCCCAAAAACAAAGGAATTTGGGCCTGATGACGGCCCGCTACAGACGCAGTGTGTTGTGGCCCATTATAGTCCTCTGAGTCAGGTTTGATTTGATGTATTATGGGCCGTGTGGGTCAACCGATGCCGCCACGAACATCCATTTGAAGACATAGTTTGTAGCGACCCACTATATCCCTCTGAGTCAGCTTCGATTTGATATATTATGGGCCCCGTGGGTCAACCGATGCTGCCACAAACGTCCATTTCAAGCCCAAGTGCCCAAGCCTACTCTATCAAATTCATGGGCCTAAACATGAGTTTTTGGGTCCAAAGACAAATTGGTATTGATGGGCTTGAAGGCCCGTACTGTAGCCCTCTGAGTCAGCTTCGATCTGATATATTATGGGCCCCGTGGCTCAACCGATGCCGCCACGAAAGTCCATTTGAAGCCCAAGTGCCCAAGCCCACTCTATCAAATCCATGGGCCTAAACATGGGTTTTTGGGCCCAAAGACAAATCGCTATAGATGGATTTTATAGCCCGTACTGTAGCCCTCTTAGTCAGCTTCGATCTGATATATTATGGGCCCCGTGTGTCACCCGATGCTGCCACGAAAGTCCATTTGAAGCCAAAGTGCCCAAGCCCACTCTATCAAATCCATGGGCCTGAACATGGGTTTTTGGGCCCAAAGACAAATCGCTATAGATGGGCTTTGGAGCCCGTACTATAGCCCTCTGAGTCAGCTTCGATGTGATATATTATGGGCCCCGTGGGTCACCCGATGCTGCCACGAACATCCATTTGAAGCCCAGGTGCGCAAGCTCACTCTATCAAATCCATGGGTTTTTGGGCCTAAAGACAAATCGCTATAGATGGGCTTTATAGCCCGTACTGTAGCCCTCTGAGTCAGCTTCGATCTGATATATTATGGGCCCCATGGGTCACCCGATGCCACCACGAACGTCCATTTGAAGCCCAAGTGCCCAAACCCACTCTATCAAATCCATGGGCCTAAACATGGGTTTTTGGGCCCAAAGACAAATCGCTATAAATGGACTTTATAGCCCGCACTGTAGCCCTCTGAGTCAACTTTGATCTGATATATTATAGGCCCCGTGGGTCAACAGATGCTGCCACGAACGTCCATTTGAAGCCCAAGTGTGCAAGCCCACAATCAAATCCGTGGGCAGAAACAACAATTTTTGGGCCCAAAAACAAAGGAATTTGGGCCCGAGGACAGCCCGCTACAGATATAGTTTGTATCGGTCCATTATAGCCCTCTGAGTCAGCTTCGATCTGATATATTATGGGCCCCGTGGGTCACCCGATGTCGCCACGAACGTCCATTTGAAGCCCAAGTGACCAAGCCCACTCTATCAAATCCATGGGCCTAAACATGGGTTTTTGGGCCCAAAGAAAAATCGATATAGATGGGCTTTATAGCCCGCACTGTAGCCCTCTGAGTCAGCTTCGATCTGATATATTATGGGCCCCGTGGGTTAATCGATACCGCCTCGAACGTCCATTTGAAGCTCAAGTGCGCAAGCCCATAGTCAAATTCGTCGGCCGAAACAATAGTTTGCAGGCCCGAAAACAAAGGAATTTGGCCCCGAGGACGGCCCGCTATAGATGCAGTTTGTAGTGACCCATTATTGTCCTCTGTGTCAACTTCGATTTGATATATTATGGGTCCCGTGGGTCAACCGATGCCGCCACGAACGTCCATTTGAAGCCCAGGTGCGCAAGCCCACTCTATCAAATCCATGGGCCTAAACATGGTTTTTTGGGCCCAAAGCCAAATCGCTATAGATGGGCTTTAAAGCCCGCACTGTAGCCCTCTGAGTCAGCTTCGATTTGATATATTATGGGCCCCGTGGGTCAACCGATGCTGCCACGAACGTCCATTTGAATCCCAGGTGCGCAACCCCACTCTATCAAATCGATGGGCCTAAACATGGCTTTTTGGGCACAAAGACAAATCGCTATAGATGGGCTTTATAGCCCGTACTATAGCCCTCTGAGTCAGCTTATATGTGATATATTATGGGCCCCGTGGGTCAACCGATGCCGCCATGAACGTCCATTTGAAGCTCAAGTGCTCAAGCCCACTCTATCAAATTCATGGGCCTAAACATGTGTTTTTGGGCCCAAAGACAAATCGCTATAGATGGCTTTAAAGCCCAAGCTGTAGCCCTCTAAGTCAGCTTTGATCTGATATATTATGGGCCCCATAGGTCAACCGATGCCGCCACGAACGTCCATTTGAAGCCCAAGTGGCCAAGCCCACTCTATCAAATTCATGGGCCTAAACATGTGTTTTTGGGCCCAAAGACAAATTGCTATAGATGGGCTTTAAAGCCCGCAATGTAGCCCTCTGAGTCAGCTTCGATTTGATATATTATCGGCCCTGTGGGTCACCCGATGCCGCCACGAACGTCCATTTGAAGCCCAAGTGCGCAAGCCCACTCTACCAAATCCATGGGCCTAAACATGGGTTGTTGGGCCCAAAAACAAAGGAATTTGGGCCCGAGGACGGCCCACTACAGACACAAGTTGTAGCGACCCATTATAGCCCTCTGAGTTAGCTTCGATTTGATATATTATGGGCCCCATGGGTAAATCGATGCCACCACGAACATCCATTTGAAGCCCAGGTGCGCAAGCCCACTCTATCAAATCCGTGGGCCTAAACATGGCTTTTTGGGCCCAAAGAAAAATCTCTATAGATGGGCTTTATGGCCCGCACTATAGCCCTCTGAGTTACCTTATATGTGATATATTATGGGCCCCGTGGGTCAACCGATGTCGCCACGAACGTCAATTTGAAGCCCAAGTGCCCAAGCCCACTCTATCAAATCCATTTGCTTAAACATGTGTTTATGGGCCCAAAGAAAAATTACTATAGATGGGCTTTAAAGGCCGCACTGTAGCCCTCTGAGTCAGCTTCGATCTGATAAATTATGGGCCCCGTGGGTCACCCGATGCCGCCACGAAAGTCCATTTGAAGCCCAAGTGCCCAAGCCCACTCTATCAAATCCATGGGCCAAAACATGTGTTTTTAGGCCCAAAGACAAATCGCTATACATGGGCTTTAAAGCCCGCACTGTAGCCCTCTAAGTCAGCTTTGATCTGATATATTATGGGCCCCGTGGGTCACCCGATGCCACCACGAACGTCCATTTGAAGCCCAAGTGACCAAGCCCACTCTATCAAATCCATGGGCCTAAACATGGGTTTTTGGGGCCAAAGACAAATCGCTATAAACGGGTTTATAACCCGCACTGTAGCTCTTTAAGTCAGCTTCGATTTGATATATTATGGGCCCCGTGGGTCAATCGATACCGCCTCGAACGTCCATTTGAAGCCCAAGTGCGCAAGCCCACAATCAAATTCGTGGGCCGAAAAAATAGTTTTCGGGCCCAAAAACAAAGGAATTTGGGCCCGAGGACGGCCCGCTACAGACGCAGTTTTTAGCGGCCCATTATAGTCCTCTGAGTCAGCTTTGATTTGATATATTATGGGCCCCGTGGGTCAACCGATGCCGCCATGAACGTCCATTTAAAGCCCAGGTGCGCAAGCCGACTCTATCAAATCCGTGGGCCTAAACATGGCTTTTTGGGCCCAAAGACAAATCGCTATAGATGGGCTTTATAGCCCGTACTGTAGCCCTATGAGTCAGCTTTGATCTGATATATTATGGGCCCCGTGGGTCACCCGATGCAGCCACGAACGTCCATTTGAAGCCCAAGTGCGCAAGCCCACTCTATCAAATTCATGGGCCTAAACATGGCTTTTTGGGCCCAAAGATAAATCGCTATAGATGGAATTTATAGCCCGCACTGTAGCCCTCTGAGTCAGCTTCGATCTGATATATTATGGGCCCCGTGGGTCAACCGATACTGCCTCGAACGTCCATTTGAAGCCCAAGTGCGCAAGCCCACAATCAAATTAGTGGGCCGAAACAACAATTTTTGGGCCCGAAAACAAAGGAATTTGGGCGCGAGGACGGCCCGCTACAGACACAGTTTGTAGCGCCCCATTATAGACCTCTGAGTCAGCTTCGATTTGATATATTATGGGCCTCGTGGTTCAACCGATGCCGCCACGAACGTCCATTTGAAGCCCAGGTGCGGAAGCCCACTCTATCAAATCCATGGGCCTAAACATGGCTTTTTGGGCCCAAAGCCAAATCGCTATAAATGGGTTTTAAAGCCCACACTGTAGCCCTCTGAGTCAGCTTCGATTTGATATATTATGGGCCCCGTGGGTCAACCGATGCCGTCACGAACGTCCATTTGAAGCCCAGCTGCGCAAGCCCACTCTATCAAATCCGTGGGCCTAAACATGGCTTTTTGGGCCCAAAGACAAATCGCTATAGATGGGCTTTATAGCCCGTACTATAGCCCTCTGAGTCAGCTTATATGTGATATATTATGGGCCCTGTGGGTGAACCGATGCTGCCACGAACGTCCATTTGAAGCCCAAGTGCGCAAGCCCACTCTATCAAATTCATGGGCCTAAACATGTGTTTTTTAGCCTAAAGACAAATCGCTATAGATGGGCTTTAAAGCCCGCACTGTACCCCTCTAAGTCAGCTTCGATCTGATATATTATGGGCCCCATGGGTCAACCGATGCCACCACGAACATCCATTTGAAGCCCTAGTGGCCAAGCCCACTCTATCAAATTCATGGGCCTAAACATGTGTTTTTGGGCCAAAAGACAAATTGCTATAGATGGGCTTTAAAACCCGTACTGTACCCCTCCGAGTCAGCTTCGATCTGATATATTATAGGCCCCGTGGGTCACCCGATGCCGCCACGAACGTCCATTTGAAGCCCAAGTGACCAAGCCCACTCTATCAAATCCATGGGCCTAAACATGGGTTTTTGGGCCCAAAGACAAATCGCTATAGACGGGCTTTATAGCCCGTACTATAGCCGTCTGAGTCAGCTTCGATCTGATATGTTATGGGCCCCGTGGGTGAACCGATACCGCCTCGAATGTCAAGTGCCAAGTGCGCAAGCCCACAATCAAATTCGTGGGCCGGAACAATAGTTATCGGGCCCAAAAACAAAGCAATTTGGGCTCGAGGACGGCCCGCTACAAATGCAGTTTGTAGCGGCCCATTATAGTCCTCTGAGTCAGCTTTGATTTGATATATTATGGGCCCTGTGGGTCAACCGATGCCGCCATGAATGTCCATTTGAAGCCCAGGTGCGCAAGCCCACTCTATCAAATCCGTGGGCCTAAACATGGCTTTTTGGGCCCAAAGACAAATCGCTATAGATGGGCTTTATAGCCCGCACTATAGCCTTCTGAGTCAGCTTATATGTGATATATTATGGGCCCTGTGGGTCAACCGATGCCGCCATGAACGTCCATTTGAAGCCCAAGTGCCCAAGCCCACTCTATCAAATTCATGGGCCTAAACATGAGTTTTTGGCCCCAAAAACAAATCGCTATAGATGGGCTTTAAAGCCCGTACTATAGCCCTCTAAGTCAGCTTCGATCTGATATATTATGGGCCCGTGGGTCACCCGATGCCCCCACGAACATCCATTTGAAGCCCAAGTGACCAAGCCCACTCTATCAAATCCATGGGCCTAAACATGGGTTTTTGGGCCCAAAGACTAATCGCTATAGATTTGTTTTATAGCTTGTACTGTAGCCCTCTGAGTCAGCTTCGATCTGATATATTATGGGCCACGTGGTTCACCCTATGCCGCCACGAAAGTCCATTTGAAGCCAAAGTGCCCAAGCCCACTCTATCAAATCCATGGGCCTAAACATTGGTTTTTCGACCCAAAGACAAATCGCTACAGATGGGCTTTATAGCCCGCATAGTAGCTCTCTGAGTCAGCTTCGATATGATATATTATTGTCCCTATGGGTCAACTGATGCCGCCACGAACGTCCATTTCAAGCCCAAGTGCGCAAGCCAACAATCAAATACGTGGGCCGAAACAACAGTTTTCGGGCCCAAAAACAAAGGAATTTGGGCCCGAGGAGGGCCCGCTATAGACATAGTTTGTTGCGACCCATTATAGCCCTCTGAGTCAGCTTCGATTTGATATATTATGGGCCCTGTGGGTCAACCGATGCCGCCACAAACGTCCATTTCAAGCCCAAGTGCCCAAGCCCACTCTATCAAATTCATGGGCCTAAACATGAGTTTTTGGGCCCAAAGACAAATCGCTATAGATGGGCTTTAAAGCCCGTACTGTAGCCCTCTGAGTCAGCTTCGATCTGATATATTATGGGCCCCGTGGGTCAACTGATGCCACAATGAAAGTCCATTTGAAGCCCGAGTGCCCAAGCCCACTCTATCAAATCCATGGGCCTAAACATGGGTTTTTGGGCCCAAAGACAAATCGTTATAGATGGGTTTTATAGCCCGTACTGTAGCCCTCTGAGTCAGCTTCGATCTGATATATTATGGGCCCCGTGGGTCACCCGATACCGCCACGAAAGTCCATTTGAAGCCAAAGTGCCCATGCCCACTCTATCAAATCCATGGGCCTAAACATGGGTTTTTCGGCCCAAAGACAAATCGCTATAGATGGGCTTTATAGCCCGTACTGTAGCCCTCTGAGTCAGCTTCGATATGATATATTATGGGCCCTGTGGGTCAACCGATGCCGCCACGAACATCCATTTCAAGCCCAAGTGCGCAAGCCCACAATCAAATACGTGGGTCGAAACAACAGTTTTCGGGCCCGAAAACAAAGGAATTTGGGTCCGAGGACGGCCCGCTACAGATATAGTTTGTAGCGACCCATTATAGCCCTCTGAGTTAACTTCGATTTGATATATTTTGGGCCCCGTGGGTCAACCGATGCCGCCACGAACGTCCATTTGAAGCCCAGGTGCGCAAGCCCACTCTATCAAATCCATGGGCCTAAACATGGCTTTTTCGGCCCAAAGACAAATCGCTATAGATAAGCTTTATAGCCCGCACTATAGCCCTCTGAGTCAGCTTATATGTGATATATTATGGGCCCCGTGGGTCAACTGATGCCGCCACGAACGTCCATTTGAAGCCCAAGTGCCCAAGCCCACTCTATCAAATTCATGGGCCTAAACATGAGTTTTTGGGCCCAAATACAAATCACTATAGATGGACTTTAATGCCCGCACTGTAGCCCTCTGAGTCAGCTTCGATCTGAGATATTATGGGCCCCGTGGGTCACCCGATGCCGCCACGAAAGTCCATTTGAAGCCCAAGTGACCAGGCCCACTCTATCAAATGCCTGGGCCTAAACATGGGTTTTTGGGCCTAAAGACAAATCGCTATAGATGGCCTTTATAGCCCGCACTGTATTCCACTGAGTCAGCTTCGATATGATATATTATGGGCCCCGTGGGTCACCCGATGTCGCCACGAACGTCCATTTGAAGCCCAAGTGACCAAGCCCACTCTATCAAATCCATGGGCCTAAACATGGATTTTTGGGCCCAAAGACAAATCGCTATAGATGGGTTTTATAGCCCGCACTGTAGCCCTCTGAGTCAGCTTCGATTTGATATATTATGGGCCCCATGGGTCAACCGATACCACCTCAAACGTCCATTTGAAGCCCAAGTGCGCAAGCCCACAATCAAATTCGTGGGCCGAAACAACAGTTTTTAGGCCCAAAAAGAAAGGAATTTGGGCCCGAGGACGGCAAGCTACAGATGCAGTGTGCAGTGGCCCATTATAGTCCTCTGAGTTAGGTTTGATTTGATATATTTTGGGCCATGTGCGTCAACCGATGCCGCCACGAACGTCCATTTGAAGCCTAGGTGCGCAAGCCTACTCTATCAAATCCATGGGCCTAAACATGGCTTTTTGGGCCCAAAGACAAATCGCTATAGATGGGCTTTAAAGCCCGCACTGTAGCCCTCTGAGTCAGCTTCGATTTGATATATTATGGGCCCCATGGGTCAACCGATGCCGCCACGAATGTCCATTTGAAGCCCAGGTGTGCAAGCCCACTCTATCAAATCCATGGGCCTAAACATGGCTTTTTGGGCCCAAAGACAAATCGCTATAGATGGGCTTTATAGCCTGCAATGTAGCCCTCTGAGTCAGCTTCGATCTGATATATTATGGGCCCCGTGGGTCAACCGATACTACCTCGAACGTCCATTTGAAGCCCAAGTGCGCAAGCCCACAATCAAATTCGTCGGTCGAAACAACAGTTTTCAGGCCCGAAAACAAAGGAATTTGGGCCCAAGGATGGCCCGCTACAGACGCAGTTTGTAGTGGCCCATTATAGTCCTCTGAGTCAGCTTTGATTTGATATATTATGGGCCCTGTGGGTCACCCGATGTCACCACGAACGTCCATTTGAAGCCCAAGTGACCAAGCCCACTCTATCAAATCCATGGGCCTAAACATGGGTTTTTGGGCCCAAAGACAAATCGCTATAGATGGGCTTTATAGCCCGCACTGTAGCCCTCTGAGTCAGCTTCGATCTGATATATTATGGGCCCCGTGGGTCAACCGATACCGCCTCGAACGTCCATTTGAAGCCCAAGTACGCAAGCCCACAATCAAATTCGTCGGTCGAAACAATAGTTTTCAGGACCGAAAACAAAGGAATTTGGGCCCGAGGACGGCCCGCTACAGATGCAGTTTGTAGTGGCCCATTATTTTCCTCGGAGTCAGCTTTGATTTGATATATTATGGGCCCCGTGGGTCAACCGATGCCGCCACGAACATCCATTTGAAGCCCAGGTGCGCAAGCCCACTCTATCAAATCTGTGGGCCTAAACATGGCTTTTCGGGCCCAAAGACAAATCGCTATAGATGGGCTTTATATCCCACACTATAGCCCTCTGAGTCAGCTTATATGTGATATATTATGGGCCCCGTGGGTCAACCGATGCCGCCACGAATGTCCATTTGAAGCCCAAGTGACCAAGCCCACTCTATCAAATCCATGGGCCTAAACATGGGTTTTTTGGCCCAAAGACAAATCGCTATAGACGGGCTTTATAGCCCGCACTGTAGCTGTCTGAGTCAGCTTCGATCTGATATATTATGGGCCCCGTGGCTCAACCGATACCACCTCGAACGTCCATTTGAAGCCCAGGTGCGCAAGCCCACTCTATCAAATCCGTGGGCCTAAACATGGCTTTTTTGGCCCAAAGACAAATCGTTATAGATGGGCTTTTTAGCCCGCACTATAGCCCTCTGAGTCAGCTTATATGTGATATATTATGGGCCCCGTGGGTCAACCGATGCTGCCACGAACGTCCATTTGAAGACCAAGTGCCCAAGCCCACTCTATCAAATTCATGGGCCTAAACATGAGTTTTTGGCCCCAAAGACAAATCGCTATAGATGGGCTTTAAAGCCCGCACTGTAGCCCTCTAAGTCAGCTTCGATCTGATATATTATGGGCCCGTGTGTCACCTGATGCCACCACGAACGTCCATTTGAAGCCCAAGTGACCAAGCCCACTGTATCAAATCCATGGGCCTAAACATGGGTTTTTGGGCCCAAAGACAAATCGCTATAGATGGGCTTTATAGCCCGCCCTGTAGCCCTCTGAGTTAGCTTTGATCTGAAATATTATGGGCCCCGTGGGTCAATCGATACCGCCTCGAACGTCCATTTGAAGCCCAAGTGCGCAAGCCCACAATCAAATTCGTGGGCCGAAACAACAGTTTTCGGGCCCAAAAACAAAGGAATTTGGGCCCGAGGACGGCCCGCTACAGACGCAGTGTGTAGTGGCCCATTATAGACCTCTAAGTCAGCTTTGATTTGATATATTATGGGCCACGTGGGTCAATCGATGCCGCCACAAACGTCCATTTGAAGCCTAGGTGCGCAAGCCTACTCTATCAAATCCTTGGGCCTAAACATGGCTTTTTGGGCCCAAAGAAAAATCGCTATAGATGGGCTTTAAAGCCCACACTGTAGCCCTCTTAGTCAGCTTCGATTTGATATATTATGGGCCCCGTGGGTCAACCGATGCCGCCACGAACGTCCATTTGAAGCCCAGCTGTGCAAGCCCACTCTATCAAATCCATGGGCCTAAACATGGCTTTTTGGGCCCAAAGACAAATCGCTATAGATGGACTTTATAGCCCGCACTATAGCCCTCTGAGTCAGCTTATATGTGATATATTATGGGCCCCGTGGGTCAACCGATGCCGCCACGAACGTCCATTTGAAGCGCAAGTGCCCAAGCCCACTCTACCAAATTCATGGGCCTAAACATGTGTTTTTGGGCCCAAAGACAAATCGCTATAGATCGGCTTTATAGCCCGCACTGTAGCCCTCTGAGTCAGCTTCGATCTGAAATATTATGGGCCTAATGGGTCAACCGATGCCGCCATGAACGTCCATTTGAAGCCCAAGTGCCCAAGCCTACTCTATCAAATTCATGGGCCTAAACATGTGTTTTTGGGCCCAAAGACAAATCGCTATAGATGGGCTTTATACCCCGCACTGTAGCCCTCTGAGTCAGCTTCGATCTGATATATTATGGGACCCGTGGGTACCCCGATGCCGCCACGAACGTCCATTTGAAGCCCAAGTGACCAAGCCCACTCTATCAAATCCATGGGCCTAAACATGGGTTTTGGGCCCAAAGACAAATCGCTATAGACGGGCTTTATAGCCCGCACTGTAGCCCTCTGAGTTTGCTTCGATCTGATATATTATGGGCCTCGTGGGTTAACCGATACCCCCTCGAACGTCCATTTGAAGCCCAAGTGCGCAAGCCCACAATCAAATTCGTGGGCTGAAACAATAGTTTTCGGGCCCAAAAACAAAGGAATTTGAGCCCGAAGATGGCCCGCTACAGACGGAGTTTGTAGCGTCCCCTTATAGTCCTCTGTGTCAGCTTCGATCTGATATATTATGGGCCCCGTGGGTCAACCGGTGCCACATCGAACGTCCATTTGAAGCCCAGGTGTGCAAGCCCACTCTATCAAATCTGTGGGCCTAAACATGGCTTTTCGGGCCCAAAGACAAATCGCTATAGATGGGCTTTATATCCCACACTATAGCCCTCTAAGTCAGCTTATATGTGATATATTATGGGCCCCGTGGGTCAACCGATGCCGCCACGAAAGTCCATTTGAAGCCCAAGTGACCAAGCCCACTCTATCAAATCCATGGGCCTAAACATGGGTTTTTGCGCCCAAAGACAAATCGCTATAGACGGGCTTTATAGCCCTCTGAGTCAGCTTCGATCTGAAATATTATGGGCCCAATGGGTC
The DNA here is from genome assembly GCA_947683625.1 of Mallotus nudiflorus. Lineage (NCBI taxonomy): Eukaryota > Viridiplantae > Streptophyta > Magnoliopsida > Malpighiales > Euphorbiaceae > Mallotus > Mallotus nudiflorus. The sequence continues at coordinate 29,624 of CANTUR010001867.1, forward strand.
AACCGATGCCTCCATGAACGTCCATTTGAAGCCCAAGTGCCCAAGCCCACTCTATCAAATTCATGGGCCTAAACATGTGTTTTTGGGCCCAAAGACAAATCGCTATAGATGGGCTTTATAGCTCGCACTGTAGCCCTCTGAGTCAGCTTCGATCTGATATATTATGGGACCCGTGGGTACCCTGATGCCGCCACGAACGTCCATTTGAAGCCTAAGTGACCAAGCCCACTCTATGAAATCCATGGGCCTAAAAATGGGTTTTGGGCCCAAAGACAAATCGCTATAGACGAGCTTTATTGCCCGCACTGTAGCCCTCTGAGTTTGCTTCGATCTGATACATTATAGGCCCCGTGGCTCAACCGATACCACCTCGAACGTCCATTTGAAGCCCAGGTGCGCACGCCCACTCTATCAAATCCATGGGCCTAAACATGGCTTTTTGGGCACAAAGACAAATCGCTATAGATGGGCTTTATAGCCCGCACTATAGCCCTCTGAGTCAGCTTATATGTGATATATTATGGGCCCCGTGGGACAACCGATGCCGCCACGAACATCCATTTGAAGCCCAAGTGTCCAAGCCCACTCTATCAAATTCATGGGCCTACACATGTGTTTTTGGGCCCAAAGACAAATCGCTATAGATGGGCTTTAAAGCCCGCACTGTAGCCCTCTGAGTCAGCTTCGATCTGATATATTATGGGCCCCATGGGTCAACCGATGCCGCCACGAACGTCCATTTGAAGTCCAAGTACCCAAGCCCACTCTGTCAAATTCATGGGCCTAAACATGTGTTTTTGGGCCCAAAGACAAATCGCTATAGATGGGCTTTAAAGCCCGCACTGTAGCCCTCTAAGTCAGCTTCGATCTGATATATTATGGGCCCCATGGGTCAACCGATGCCACCACGAACGTCCATTTGAAGTCCAAGTGCCCAAGCCCACTCTGTCAAATTCATGGGCCTAAACATGTGTTTTTGGGCCCAAAGACAAATCACTATAGATGGGCTTTAAAACCCGCACTGTAGCCCTCTGAGTCAGCTTCGATCTGATATATTATGGGCCCCGTGGGTCACCCGATGCCGCCACGAACGTCCATTTGAAGCCCAAGTGACCAAGCCCACTCTATCAAATCCATGGGCCTAAACATGGGTTTTTGGGCCCAAAGACAAATCGCTATAAACGGTCTTTATAGCCCGCACTGTAGCCCTCTGAGTCTACTTCGATATGATATATTATGGGCCCCATGGGTCAACCGATACCACCTCGAATGTCCATTTGAAGCCCAAGTGGCCAAACCCACTCTATTAAATTTATGGGCCTAAACATGTGTTTTTGGGCCCAAAGACAAATCACTATAGATGGGCTTTAGAGATCGTAATATAGCCCTCTGAGTCAGCTTCGATCTGATATATTATGGGCCTCGTGGGTCACCCGATGCCGCCACGAACGTCCATTTGAAGCCCATGTGACCATGCCCACTCTATCAAATCCTTGTGCCTAAACATGTGTTTTTGGGCCCAAAGACAAATCGCTATAGACGGGGTTTATAGCCCACACTATCGCCCTCTGAGTAAGCTTCGATCTGATATATTATGGGCCCTGTGGGTCAACCGATACTGCCTCGAACGTCCATTTGAAGCCTGAGTGCGCAAGCCCACAATCAAATTCGTGGGCCGAGACAATAGTTTTTGGGCCTAAAAACAAAGGAATATAGGCCCGAGGACGGCCCGCTACTGATGTAGTTTGTAGCGGCCCATTATAGTCATCTGAGTCAGCTTCGATTCGATATATTATGGGCCCCGTGGGTCAACCGATGCTGCCACGAACGTCCATTTGAAGCCCAAGTGCGCAAGCCCACTCTATCAAATCCGTCGGACTGAACATGGCTTTTTGGGCCCAAAGACAAATCGCTATAGATAAGCTTTATAGCCCGCACTATAGCCCTCTGAGTCAGCTTATATGTGATATATTATGGGCCCCGTGGGTCAACCGATGCCGCACGAACGTCCATTTGAAGCCCAAGTGCCCAAGCCCACTCTATCAAATTCATGGGCTTAAACATGTGTTTTTGGGCCCAAAGACAAATCGCTATAGATGGGCTTTAAAGCCCGCGCTGTAGCCCTCTGAGTCAGCTTCGATCAGATATATTATGGGCCCCGTCCGATGCCGCCACGAAAGTCCATTTGAAGCCCAAGTGCCCAAACCCACTCTATCAAATCCATGGGCCTAAACATGGGTTTTTGGGCCCAAAGAAAAATCACTATAGATGGACTTTATAGCCCGCACTGTAGCCCTCTGAGTCAGCTTCGATCTGATATATTATGGGCCTCGTGGGTCAACCGATGCCGCCACGAATGTCCATTTGAAGCCCAAGTACGCAAGCCCACAATCAAATCCGTGGGCAGAAACAACAGTTTTCGGGCCCAAAAACAAAGGAATTTGGGCCCGAGGACGGCCTGCTACAAACATAATTTATAGCGGTCCATTATAGCCCTCTGAGTCAGCTTCGATTTGATATATTATGGGCCCCGTGGGTCAACCGATGCCGCCACGAACGTCCATTTGAAGCCCAGGTGCGCAAGCCCACTCTATCAAATCCATGGGCCTAAACATGGCTTTTTGGGCCCAAAGACAAATCGCTATAGATAAGCTTTATAGCCCGCACTATAGCCCTCTGAGTCAGCTTATATGTGATATATTATGGGCCCCGTGGGTCAACCGATGCCGCCACGAACGTCCATTTGAAGCCCAAGTGCCCAAGCCCACTCTATCAAATTCATGGGCCTAAACATGAATTTTTGGGCCCAAAGACAAATCGCTATACATGGGCTTCAAAGCCCGCACTGTAGCCCTCTAAGTCAGCTTCGGTCTGATATATTATGGGCCCTGTGGGTCACCCGATGCCGTCACGAACGTCCATTTGAAGCCCAAGTGACCAAGCCCAGTCTATCAAATCCATGGGCCTAAACATGGGTTTTTGGGCCCAAAGATAAATCGCTATAGATGGGCTTTATAGCCCGCACTATAGCCCTCTGAGTCAGCTTCGATCTGATATATTATGGGCCTCGTGGGTCAATCGATATCGCCTCGAACGTCCATTTGAAGCACAAGTGTGCAAGCCCACAATCAAGTTCGTGGGCCGAAACAACAGTTTTTGGGCCCGAAAACAAAGAAATTTGAGCCCGAGGACGGCCCGCTACAAGCGCAGTTTGTAGTGCCCCATTATAGTCCTCTGAGTCAGCTTCGATTTGATATATTATGGGCCCCGTGGTTCAACCGATGCCGCCACGAACGTCCATTTGAAGCCCAGGTGCGGAAGCCCACTCTATCAAATCCATGGGCCTAAACATGGCTTTTTGGGCCCAAAGACATATCGCTATAAATTGGCTTTAAAGCCCACACTATAGCCCTTTGAGTCAGCTTCAATTTGATATATTAAGGGTCCCGTGGGTCAACCGATGCCGCCACGAACGTCCAATTGAAGCCCAGTTGCGCAACCCACTCTATCAAATCCATGGGCCTAAACATGGCTTTTTGGGCCCAAAGACAAATCGCTATAGATGGGCTTTATATCCTGAACTATAGCCCTCTGAGTCAGCTTATATGTGATATATTATGGGCCCCGTGGGTCAACCGATGCCGCCACGAACGTCCATTTGAAGCCCAAGTGCCCAAGCCCACTCTATCAAATTCATGGGCCTAAACATGTGTTTTTGAGACTAAAGACAAATCGCTATAGATGGGCTTTAAAGCCCGCACTGTACCCCTCTAAGTCAGCTTTGATCTGATATATTATGGGCCCCATGCGTCAACCGATGCCACCACAAATGTCCATTTGAAGCCCAAGTGGCCAAGCCCACTCTATTAAATTCATGGGCCTAAACATTTGTTTTTGGGCCCAAACACAAATCGCTATAGATGGGGTTTAAAGCCCGTATTGTTCCCCTCTAAGTCAGCTTCGATTTGATATATTATGGGCCCCGTGGGTCACCCGATGCCGCCACGAACGTCCATTTGAAGCCCAAGTGACCAAGCCCACTCTATCAAATCCATGGGCCTAAACATGGGTTTTTGGGCCAAAAGACAAATCGTTATAGTTGGAATTTATAGCCCGTACTGTAGCCCTCTGAGTCAGCTTCGATCTGATATATTATGGGCCCCGTGGGTCAACCGATGCCGCCACGAACGTCCATTTGAAGCCCAAGTGCGCAAGCCCACAATCAAATCCGTGGGCAGAAACAACAGTTTTCAGGCCCGAAAACAAAGGAATTTGGGCCCGAGGACGGCCCGTTACAGACATAGTTTGTAGTGGTCCATTATAGCCCTCTGAGTCAACTTTGATTTGATATATTATGGGCCCCGTGGGTCAACCGATGCCGCCATGAACGTCCATTTGAAGCCCAGGTGCGCAAGCCCACTCTATCAAATCCATGGGCCTAAACATGGCTTTTTGGGCCCAAAGACAAATCGCTATAGATAAGCATTATAGCCTGCACTATAGACCTCTGAGTCAGCTTATATGTGATATATTATGGGCCCCGTGGGACAACCGATGCCGCCACGAACGTCCATTTGAAGCCCAAATGCCCAAGCCCACTTTATCAAATTCATGGGCCTAAACATGAGTTTTTGGGCCCAAAGACAAATCGCTATACATGGGCTTTAAAGCCCGCACTGTAGCCCTCTAAGTCAGCTTCGATCTGATATATTATGGGCCCCGTGGGTCACCCGATGCCGCCACGAACGTCCATTTAAAGCCCAAGTGCGCAAGCCCACTCTATCAAATCCATGGGCCTAAACATATGTTTTTGGGCCCAAAGATAAATCACTATAGATAGGCTTTATAGCCTGCACTGTAGCCCTCTGAGTCAGCTTCGATCTGATATATTATGGGCCCCGTGGGTCAACCGATACCGCCTCGAACGTCCATTTGAAGCCCAAGTGCGCAAGCCCACAATCAAATTAGTGGGCCGAAACAACCGTTTTTGGGCCCGAGGACGGCCCGCTACAGACGCAGTTTGTAGCACCCCATTATAGTCCTCTGAGTCAGCTTCGATTTGATATATTATTGGCCTCGTGGTTCAACCGATGCCGCCACGAACGTCCATTTGAAGCCCAAGCGCGGAAGCCCACTCTATCAAATCCATGGGCTTAAACATGGCTTTTTGGGCCCAAAGCCAAATCGCTGTAAATGGGTTTTAAAGCCCACATTGTAGCCCTCTGAGTCAGCTTTGATTTGATATATTATGGGCCCCGTGGGTCAACCGATGCCGCCACGAACGTCCATTTGAAGCCCAACTGCGCAAGCCCACTCTATCAAATCCATGGGCCTAAACATGGCTTTTTGGGCCCTAAGACAAATCGCTATAGATGGGCTTTATAGCCCGCACTATAGCCCTCTGAGTCAGCATATATGTGATATATTATGGGCCCCGTGGGTCAACCGATGCCGCCACGAACATCCATTTGAAGTCTAAGTGCCCAAGCCACTCTAGCAAATTCATGGGCCTAAACATGTGTTTTTGAGCCTAAAGACAAATTGCTATAGATGGGCTTTAAAGCCCACACTGTACCCCTCTAAGTCAGCTTCGATCTGATATATTATGGGCCCCATGGGTCAACCGATGCCACCATGAACGTCCATTTGAAGCCCAAGTGGCCAAGCCCACTCTATCAAATTCATGGGCCTAAACATGTGTTTTTGGGCCCAAAGACAAATCGCTATAGATGGGCTTTAATGCCCATACTGTACCCCTCCGAGTCAGCTTTGATCTGATATATTATAGGCCCCGTGGGTCAACCGATGCCGCCACAAACGTCCATTTGAAGCCCAAGTGCCCAAGCCCACTCTACCAAATTCATGGGCCTAAACTTGTGTTTTTGGGCCCAAAGACAAATCGCTATAGATGGGCTTTATAGCCCGCACTGTAGCCCTCTGAGTCAGCTTCGATCTGAAATATTATGGGCCCAATGGGTCAACCGATGCCTTCATGAACGTCCATTTGAAGCCCAAGTGCCCAAGCCCACTCTATCAAATTCATGGGCCTAAACATGTATTTTTGGGCCCAAAGACAAATCGCTATAGATGGGCTTTATAGCCCGCACTGTAGCCATCTGAGTCAGCTTCGATCTGATATATTATGGGACCCGTGGGTACCCCGATGCCGCCACGAACGTCCATTTGAAGCCCAAGTGACCAAGCCCACTCTATCAAATCCATGGGCCTAAAAATGGGTTTTAGGCGCAAAGACAAATCGCTATAGACGGGCTTTATAGCCCGCACTGTAGCCCTCTGAGTTTGCTTCGATCTGATATATTATGGGCCCCGTGGGTTAACCGATACCCCCTCGAACATCCATTTGAAGCCCAAGTGTGCAAGCCCACAATCAAATTCGTGGGCCGAAATAACAGTTTTCGAGCCCAGAAACAAAAGAATTTGGGCCCGAAGATGGCCCGCTACAGACGCAGTTTGTAGCGGCCCCTTATAGTCCTCTGTGTCAGCTTCAATCTGATATATTATCGGCCCCGTGGGTCAACCGGTGCCACCACAAACGTCCATTTGAAGCCCAGGTGCGCAAGCCCACTCTATCAAATCTGTGGGCCTAAACATGGCTTTTTGGGCCCAAAGACAAATCGCTATAGATAGGATTTATATCCCACACTATAGCCCTCTGAGTCAGCTTATATGTGATATATTATGGGCCCCATGGGTCAACCGATGCCGCCACGAATGTCCATTTGAAGCCCAAGTGACAAAGCCCACTCTATCAAATCCATGGGCTTAAACATGGGTTTTTGGGCCCAAAGACAAATCGCTGTAGACGGGCTTTATAGCCCACACTGTAGCCCTCTGAGTTTGCTTCGATCTGATACATTATGGGCCCCGTGGGACAACCGATGCCGCCACGAACGTCCATTTGAAGTCCAAGTGTCCATACCCACTCTATCAAATTCATGGGCCTACACATGTGTTTTTGGGTCCAAACACAAATCGCTATAGATGGGCTTTAAAGCCCGCACTGTAGCCCTCTGAGTCAGCTTCGATATAATATATTATGGTCCCCATGGATCAACCGATGCCGCCACAAACATCCATTTGAAGTCCAAGTGCCCAAGCCCACTCTATCAAATTCATGGGCCTAAACATGTGTTTTTGGGCCCAAAGACAAATCGCTATAGATGGGCTTTAAAGCCTGCACTATAGCCCTCTGAGTCAGCTTCGATCTGATATATTATGGGCCCCGTGGGTCACCCGATGCCGCCACGAACGTCCATTTGAAGCCCAAGTGACCAAGCCCACTCTACCAAATCCATGGGCCTAAACATGGGTTTTTGGGCCCAAAGAGAAATCGCTATAAACTGTCTTTATAGGCCGCACTGTAGCCCTCTAAGTCTACTTCGATCTGATATATTATGGGCCCCGTGGGTCAACCGATACCACCTCGAACGTCCATTTGAAGCCCAAGTGGCCAAACCCACTCTATCAAATTCATGGGCCTAAACATGTGTTTTTGGGCCCAAAGACAAATCGCTATAGATGGGCTTTAAAGCCCGTAATATAGCCCTCTGAGTCAGCTTCGATCTGATATATTATGGGCCTCGTGGGTCACCCGATGCCGCCACGAACGTCCATTTGAAGCCCATATGACCATGCCCACTCTATCAAATCCTTGTGCGTAAACATGTGTTTTTGGGCCCAAAGACAAATCGCTATAGATGGGGTTTATAGCCCACACTATATCCCTCTGAGTCAGCTTCGATCTGATATATTATGGGCCCCGTGGGTCAACCGATACCGCCTTGAACGTCCATTAGAAGCCCAAATGCGCAAGCCCATAATCAAATTCGTGGGCCGAAACAACAGTTTTTGGGCCCGAAAACAAAGAAATTTGAGCCCGAGGACGGCCCGCTACAAACACAGTTTGTAGCGCCCCATTATAGTCCTCCGAGTCAGCTTCGATTTGATATATTATGGGCACCATGGTTCAACCGATGCCGCCACGAACGTCCATTTGAAGCCCAGGTGCGGAAGCCCACTCTATCAAATCCATGGGCCTAAACATGGCTTTTTGGGCCCAAAGACATATCACTATAAATGGGCTTTAAAGCACATACTATAGCCTTTTGAGTCAGCTTCGATTTGATATATTATGGGCCCCATGGGTCAATCGATGCCGCCACGAACATCCATTTGAAGCCCAGCTGCGCAAGCCCACTCTATCAAATCCATGGGCCTAAACATGGCTTTTTGGGCCCAAAGACAAATCGCTATAGATGGGCTTTATAGCCTGAACTATAGCCCTCTGAGTCAGCTTATATGTGATATATTATGGGCCTCGTGGGTCAACCGATGCCGCCACGAACGTCCATTTGAAGCCCATGTGCCCAAGCCCGCTCTATCAAATTCATGGGCCTAAACATGTGTTTTTAAGCCTAAAGACAAATCGCTATAGATGGGCTTTAAAGCCCACACTGTACCCCTCTAAGTTAGCTTCGATCTGATATATTATGGGCCCCATGGGTCAACCGATGCCACCACAAACATCCATTTGAAGCCCAAGTGGCCAAGCCCACTCTATCAAATTCATGGGCCTAAACATTTGTTTTTGGGCCCAAAGACAAATCGCTATAGATGGGCTTTAAAGCCCATTCTGTACCCCTCTAAGTCAGCTTCGATCTGATATATTATGGGCCCCGTGGGTCACCCGATGCCGCCACGAACATCCATTTGAAGCCCAAGTGACCAAGCCCACTCTATCAAATCCATGGGCCTAAACATGGGTTTTTGGGCCCAAAGACAAATCGCTATAGATGGACTTTATAGCCCGCACTGTAGCCCTCTGAGTCAGATTCGATCTGATATATTATGGGCCCCGTGGGTCAACCGATACCTCATCAAACGTCCATTTGACGGCCAAGTGCGTAAGCCCACAATCAAATTCATGGGCCGAAACAATAGTTATCGGGCCCAAAAACAAAGCAATTTGGGCCGAGGACGGCCCGCTACAGACGCAGTTTGTAGCGGCCCATTATAGTCCTCTGAGTCAGCTTCGATTTGATATATTATGGGCCCCGTGGGTCAACTGATGCCGCCACGAACGTCCATTTCAAGCCCAAGTGCGCAAGCCCACTCTATCAAATCCGTGGGACTAAACATGGCTTTTTGGGCCTAAAGACAAATCGCTATAGATGGGCTTTATAGCCCACACTATAGCCCTCTGAGTCAGCTTATTTGTGATATATTATGGGCCCCGTGGGTCAAGCGATGCCGCCACGAACGTGCATTTGAAGCCCAAGTGCCCAAGCCCACTCTATCAAATTCATGGGCTTAAACATGTGTTTCTGGGCCCAAAGACAAATCGCTATAGATGGGCTTTAAAGCCCACGCTGTAGCCCTCTGAGTCAGCTTCGATCAGATATATTATGGGCCCCGTGGGTCACCCGATGCCGCCATGAAAGTCCATTTGAAGCCCAAGTGCCCAAACCCACTCTATCAAATCCATGGGCCTAAACATCGGTTTTTGGGCCTAAAGACAAATCGCTATAGATGGACTTTATAGCCCGCACTGTAGCCCTCTGAGTCAGCTTCGATCTGATATATTATGGGCCCCGTGGGTCAACCGATGCCGCCACGAATGTCCATTTGCAGCCCAAGTGCGCAAGCCCACAATCAAATCCGTGGGCAGAAAAAATAGTTTTCGGGCCCGAAAATAAAGGAATTTGGGCCCAAGGACGGCCCGCTACAGACATAGTTTGTAGCGGTCCATTATAGCCCTTTGAGTCAGCTTCGATTTGATATATTATGGGCCCCGTAGGTCAACCGATGCTGCCAAGAACGTCCATTTGAAGCCCAGGTGCGCAAGCCCACTCTATCAAATCTATGGGCCTAAACATGGCTTTTTGGGCCCAAAGACAAATCGCTATAGATAAGCTTTATAGCCCACACTATAGCCCTCTGAGTCAGCTTATATGTGATATATTATGGGCCCCGTGGATCAACCGATGCCGCCACGAACGTCCACTTGAAGCCCAAGTGCCCAAGCCCACTCTATCAAATTCATGGGCCTAAACATGAGTTTTTGGGCCCAAAGACAAATCGCTATACATGGGCTTTAAATCCCGCACTGTAGCCCTCTGAGTCAGCTTCGATCTGATATATTATGGGCCCCGTGGGTCACCCGATGCCGCCACGAACGTCCATTTGAAGCCCAAGTGACCAAGCCCTGTCTATCAAATCCATGGGCCTAAACATGGGTTTTTGGGCCCAAAGATAAATCGCTATAGATGGGCTTTATAGGCCGTACTGTAGCCCTTTGAGTCAGCTTCGATTTGATATATTATGGGCCCTATGGTTCAACCTATGCCGCCACGAACGTCCATTTGAAGCCCAGGTGCGGAAGCCCACTCTATCAAATCCATGGGCATAAACATGGCTTTTTGGGCCCAAACACAAATCGCTATAAATGGGCTTTAAAGCCCACACTATAGCCCTCTGAGTCAGCTTAGATTTGATATATTATGGGCCCCGTGGGTCAACCGATGCCGCCACGAACGTCTATTTGAAGCCCTGCTGCGCAAGCCCACTCTATCAAATCCATGGGCCTAAACATGGCTTTTTGGGCCCAAAGACAAATCGCTATAGATGGGCTTTATAGCCCGAACTATAGCCCTCTGAATCAGCTTATATGTGATATATTTTGGGCCTCATGGGTCAACCGATGCCACCACGAACGTCCATTTGAAGCCCAAGTGCCCAAGCCCACTCTATCAAATTCATGGGCCTAAACATGTGTTTTTGAGCCTAAAGACAAATCGCTATAGATGGGCTTTAAAGCCTGCACTGCACCCCTATAAGTCAGCTTCGATCTGATATATTATGGGCCCCATGGGTCAACCGATGCCACCACGAATGTCCATTTGAAGCCCAAGTGGCCAAGCCCACTCTATCAAATTCATGGGCCTAAACATGAGTTTTTGGGCCCAAAGACAAATCGCTATAGATGGGCTTTAAAGCCCGTACTGTACCCCTCTGAGTCAGCTTCGATCTGATATATTATGGGCCCCGTAGGTCACCCGATGCCACCACGAATGTCCATTTGAAGCCCATGTGACCAAGCCCACTCTATCAAATCCATGGGCCTAAACATGGGTTTTTGGGCCCAAAGAGAAATCGCTATAAACGGGCTTTATAGCCCGCACTGTAGCCCTCTGAGTCTGCATATATCTGATATATTATAGGCCCCGTGGGTCAACCGATACCGCCTCGAACGTCCATTTGAATGCCAATTGCGCAAGCCCACAATCAAATTCATGGGCCGAAACAATAGTTATCGGGCCCAAAAACAAAGCAATTTGGGCCCGAGGACGGCCCGCTACAGACGCAATTTGTAGCGCCCCATTATAGTCCTCAGACTCAGCTTCGATTTTGATATATTATGGGCCCCGTGGGTCAACCGATGCCGCCATGAACGTCCATTTGAAGCCCAGGTGCACAAGCCCACTCTATCAAATCCGTGGGCCTAAACATGGCTTTTTGGGCCCAAAGACAAATCGCTATAGATGGGCTTTATAGCCCGCACTATAGCCCTCTGAGTCAGCTTATATGTGATATATTCTGGGCCCCGTGGGTCAACCGATGCCGCCACGAACGTCCATTTGAAGCCCAAGTGCCCAAGCCCACTCTATCAAATTCATGGGCCTAAACATAAGTTTTTGGCCCCAAAGACAAATCGCTATAGATGGGCTTTAAAGCCCGTACTGTAGCCCTCTAAGTCAGCTTCGATCTGATATATTATGGGCCCGTGGGTCACCCGATGCCACCACGAACGTCCATTTGAAGCCCAAGTGACCAAGCCCACTGTATCAAATCCATGGGCCTAAACATGGGTTTTTGGGCCCAAAGACAAATCGCTATAGATGGGCTTTATAGCCCGCACTGTAGCCCTCTGAGTTAGCTTCGATCTGATATATTATGGGCCCATGGGTCAACCGATACCGCCTCGAACGTCCATTTGAAGCCCAAGTGCGCAAGCCCACAGTCAAATTCGTGGGCCGAAACAACAGTTTTCGGGCCCAAAAGCAAAGGAATTTGGGCCCGAGGACGGCCCGCTACAGATGCAGTGTGTAGTGGCCCATTATAATCCTCTGAGTCAGCTTTGATTTGATATATTATGGGCCGCGTGGGTCAACCGATGCCGCCACGAATGTCCATTTGAAGCCTAGGTGCGCAAGCCTACTCTATCAAATCCATGGGCCTAAACATGGCTTTTTCGGCCCAAAGACAAATCGCTATAGATGGACTTTATAGCCCGCACTACAGCCCTCTGAGTCAGCTTATATGTGATATATTATGGGCCACGTGGGACAACCGATGCCACCATGAACGTCCATTTGAAGCCCAAGTGCCCAAGCCCACTCTATCAAATTCATGGGCCTACACATGTGTTTTTGGGCCCAAAGAAAAATCGGTATAGATGGGCTTTAAAGCCCTTACTGTAGCCCTCTGAGTCAGCCTCAATTTCATATATTATGCACCCCATGGGTCAACCGATGCCGCCACGAACGTCCATTTGAAGTCCAAGTGCCCAAGCCCACTCTATCAAATTCATAGGCCTAAACATGTGTTTTTGGGCCCAAAGACAAATCGTTATAGATGGGCTTTAAAGCCCGCACTGTAGCTCTCTGAGTCAGCTTCGATTTGATATACTATGGGCCCCGTGGGTCAACCGATGCCACCACGAACGTCCATTTGAAGCCCAGGTGCGCAAGCCCACTCTATCAAATCCACGGGCCTAAACATGGCTTTTTGGGCCCAAAGACAAATCGCTATAGATGGACTTTATAGCCCGCGCTATAGCCCTCTGAGTCAGCTTATATGTGATATATTATAGGCCCCGTGGGTCAACCGATGCCGCCACGAACGTCCATTTGAAGCCCAAGTGCCCAAGCCCACTCTATCAAATTCATGGGCCTAAACATGTGTTTTTGGGCCCAAAGACAAATCGCTATAGATGGGCTTTAAAGCCCGCACTATAGCCCTCTGAGTCAGCTTCGATCTAATATATTATGGGCCCCATGGGTGAACCGATGCCGCCATGAACGTCCATTTGAAGCCCAAGTGCCCAAGCCTACTCTATCAAATTCATGGGCCTAAACATGTATTTTTGGGCCCAAAGAAAAATCGCTATAGATGGGCTTTAAAGCCCGCACTGTAGCCCTCTGAGTCAGCTTCGATCTGATATATTATGGGCCCCGTGGGTCACCCGATGCCGCCACGAACGTCCATTTGAAGCCCAAGTGACCAAGCCCACTCTATCAAATTCATGGGCCTAAACATGTGTTTTTGGGCCCAAAGACAAATCGCTATAGATGGGCTTTAAAGCCCGTACTGTAGCCCTCTGAGTTAGCTTCGATCTGATATATTATGGTCCCCGTGGGTCACCCGATGCCGCCACGAACGTCCATTTGAAGCCCAAGTGACCAAGCCCACTCTATCAAATCCATGGGCCTAAACATGGGTTTTTGGGCCCAAAGACAAATCGCTATAGACGGGCTTTATAGCCCGCACTGTAGCCCCCTGAGTCTACTTCGATCTGATATATTATGGGCCCCGTGGGTTAACCGATACCACCTCTAACGTCCATTTGAAGCCCAAGTCCACAAGCCCACAATCAAATTCGTGGGCCGAAACAACAGTTTTTGGGCCCAAAAGCAAAGGAATTTGGGCCCGAGGATGGCTCGCTACAGACACAGTTTGTAACGGCCCCTTATAGTCCTCTGAGTCAGCTTCGATTTGATATATTATGGGCCCCGTGGGCCAACCGATGCCACCACGAACGTCCATTTGAAGCCCAGGTGCGCAAGCCCACTCCATCAAATCTGTGGCCCTAAACATGGCTTTTTGGGCCCAAAGACAAATCACCATAGATTGGCTTCATAGCCCACACTATAGCCCTCTGAGTCAGCTTATATGTGATATATTATGGGCCCCGTGGGTCAACCGATGCCGCCACGAATGTCCATTTGAAGCACAAGTTACCAAGCCCACTCTATCAAATCCATAGGCCTAAACATGGGTTTTTGGGCCCAAAGACAAATCGCTATAGACGGGATTTATAGCCCGCACTGTAGCCCTCTGAGTCTGCTTCGATTAGATATATTATGGGCCCCGTGGGTCAATCGATACCACCTCGAACGTCCATTTGAAGCCCAGGTGCGCACGCCTACTCTATAAGATCCATGGGCCTAAACATGGCTTTTTGGGCCCAAAGACAAATCGCTATAGATGGGCTTTATAGCCCACACTATAGCCCTCTGAGTCAGCTTATATGTGATATATTATGGGCCCCGTGGGACAACCGATGCCGCCATGAACGTCCATTTGAAGCCCAAGTGCCCAAGCCCACTCTATCAAATTCATGGGCCTACACATGTGTTTTTGGGCCCAAAGAAAAATCGTTACAGATGGGCTTTAAAGCCTGCACTGTAGCCCTCTGAGTCAACTTCGATATGATATATTATGGGCCCCATGGGTCAACCGATGCCGCCACGAACGTCCATTTCAAGCCTAGGTGCGCAAGCCTACTCTATCAAATCCATGGGCCTAAACATGGGTTTTTGGGCCCAAAGACAAATCGCTATGATGGACTTTATAGCCCGCACTATAGCCCTCTGAGTCAGCTTCGATCTGATATATTATGGGCCCCGTGGTTCACCCGATGTCGCCACAAACGTCCATTTGAAGCCCAAGTGACCAAGCCCACTCTATCAAATCCATGGCCCTAAACATGGGTTTTTTGGGCCCAAAGACAAATCGCTATAGATGGGCTTTATAGCCCGCACTGTAGCCCTCTGAGTCAGCTTCGATTTGATATATTATGGGCCCCATGGGTCAACCAATACCGCCTCGAACGTCCATTTGAAGCCCAAGTGCGCAAGCCCACAATCAAATTCGTGGCCCGAAGCAACAGTTTTCAGGCCGGAAAACAAAGGAATTTGGGCCCGAGGACGGCTCGCTACAGACATAGTTTTAGCGGGCCATTATAGTTCTCTAAGTTAGCTTCGATTTGACATATTATGGGCCCCGTCGGTCAACCGATGCCTCAACAAACATCCATTTGAAGCCCAGGTGCACAAGCCCACTCTATCAAATCCATGGGCCTAAACATGGCTTTTTGGGCGCAAAGACAAATCGCTATGGATGGGCTTTAAAGCCCGCACTGTAGCCCTCTGAGTCAGCTTCGATCTGATATATTATGGGCCCCGTGGGTCAACCGATGCCACCACGAACATCCATTTAAAGCCCAGGTGCGCAAGCCCACTCTATCAAATCCATGGGCCTAAACATGGTTTTTTGGGCCCAAAGACAAATCGCTATAGATGGACTTTATAGCCCGCACTATAGCCCTTTGAGTCAGCTTATATGTGATATATTATGGGCCCCGTGGTACAACCGATGCCGCCACGAACGTCCATTTGAAGCCCAAGTGCCCAAGCCTACTCTATCAAATTCATGGGCCTAAACATTTGTTTTTGGGCCCAAAGACAGATCGCTATAGACGGGCTTTAAAGCCCTCACTGTAACCCTCTGAGTCAGCTTGGATCTGATATATTATGGGCCCAAAGTGCGCAAGCCCACAATCAAATCCGTGGGCCGAAAGAACAGTTTTCGGGCTCGAAACAAAGGAATTTGGGCTCGAGGACGGCCCGCTACACACACAGTTTGTAGTGACCCATTATAGCCCTCTGAGTCAGCATCAATTTGCTATATTATGGGCCCCGTGCATCAACCGATGCCGCCACGAACGTCCATTTGAAGCCCAGGTACGCAAGCCCACTCTATTAAATCCATGGGCCTAAACATGGCTTTTTGGGGCCCAACGACAAATCGCTATAGATGGGCTTTATAGCCCGTACTATAGCCCTCTGAGTCAACTTATATGTGATATATTATGGGCCCCATGGGTCAACCGATGCCGCCACGAACGTCCATTTGAAGCCCAAGTGCCCAAGCCCACTCTATCAAATTCATGGGGATAAACATGAGTTTTTGGGCCCAAAGATAAATCGCTATAGATGGGCTTTAAAGCCCGCACTGTAGCCATCTAAGTCAGCTTTGATCTGATATATTATGGGCCCCGTGGGTCAACCGATACTACCTCGAACATCCATTTGAAGCCCAAGTGCGCAAGCCCACAATCAAATTCATGGGCCGAAACAACAGTTTTTGCGCCCGAAAACAAAGGAATTTGGGCCCGAGGACGGCCCGCTACAGACACAATTTATAGTGGCCCATTATAGTCTAAGTCAGCTTCGATTTGATATATTATGGGCCCCGTGGGTCAACCGATGCCACCACCAACGTCCATTTGAATCCCAAGTGCGCAAGCCCACTCTATCAAATCCGTGGGACTAAACATGGCTTTTTGGGCCCAAAGACAAATCGCTATAGATGGGCTTTATAGCCCACACTATAGCCCTCTGAGTCAGCTTATATATGATATATTATGGGCCCCGTGGGTCAACCGATGCCGCACGAAAGTCCATTTGAAGCCCAAGTGCCCAAGCCCACTCTATCAAATTCATGGGCCTAAAAATGAGTTTTTGGGCCCAAAGACAAATCGCTATAGATGGGCTTTAAAGCCCGTACTGTAACCCTCTAAGTCAGCTTTGATCTGATATACTATGGGCCCCGTGGCTCACCTGATGCCGCCACGAACGTCCATTTGAAGCCAAAGTGACCAAGCCCACTCTATGAAATCCATGGGCCTAAACATGGCTTTTTGGGCGCAAAGACAAATCGCTATAGATGGGCTTTATAGCCCGCACTATAGCCCTCTGAGTCAACTTATATGTGATATATTATGGGCCCCGTGGGACAACCGATGCCGCCACGAAGGTCCATTTGAAGCCCAAGTGCCCAAGCCCACTCTATCAAATTCATAGTTCTAAACATGATTTTTTGGGCCCAAAGACAAATCGTTATAGATGGGCTTTAATACCCACACTGTAGCCCTCTAAGTCAGCTTCAATCTGATATATTATGGGCCCCGTGGGTCACCCGATGCCGCCATGAAAGTCCATTTGAAGTCCAAGTGACCAGGCCCACTCTATCAAATGCATGGGCCTAAACATGGGTTTTTGGGCCTAAAGAAAAATCGCTATAGATGGGCTTTATAGCCCGCACTGTAGCCCTCTGAGTCAGCTTCGATCGGATATATTATGGGCCCCGTGGGTCACCCGATGTCGCCACAAACGTCCATTTGAAGCCCAAGTGACCAAGCCCACTCTATCAAATCCATGGCCCTAAACATGGGTTTTTGGGCCCAAAGACAAATCGCTATAGATGGGCTTTATAGCCCGCACTGTAGCCCTCTTAGTCAGCTTCGATGTGATATATTATGACCCCTTGGGTCAACCAATACCGCCTCGAACGTCCATTTGAAGGCCCAAGTGCGCAAGCCCACAATCAAATTCGTGGGCCGAAACAACAGTTTTTTAGGCTGGAAAACAAAGGAATTTGGGCCCGAGGACGGCCCGCTACAGACACAGTTTCAAGTGGCACACTATAGCCCTCTGAGTTAGCTTATATGTGATATATTATGGGCCCCGTGGGTCAACCGATGCCGCCACGAAAGTCCATTTGAAGCCCAAGTGCCCAAGCCCACTCTATCAAATTCATGGGCATAAACATGAGTTTTTGGGCCCAAAGACAAATCGCTATAGACAGGCTTTATAACCCGCACTGTAGCCCTCTGAGTCTGCTTCGATCTGATATAATTATGGGCCCCGTGGGTCAACCGATACCACCTCGAACGTCCATTTGAAGCCCAGGTGTGCATGCCCACTCTATCAAATCCATGGGCCTAAACATGGCTTTTTAGGCCCAAAGACAAATCGCTATAGATGGGCTTTATAGCCCGCACTATAGCCCTCTGAGTCAGCTTATATGTGATGTATTATGGGCCCCATGGGACAACCGATGCCACCACGAACGTCCATTTGAAGCCCAAGTGCCCAAGCCCACTCTATCAAATTCATAGGTCTAAACATGAGTTTTTGGGCCCAAAGAAAAATCGTTATAGATGGGCTTTAATGCCCGCACTGTAGCCCTCTGAGTCAGCTTTGATCTGATATATTATGGGCCCCGTGGGTCACCCGATGCCGCCATGAAAGTCCATTTGAAGTCCAAGTGACCAGGCCCACTCTATCAAATGCATGGGCCTAAACATGGGTTTTTGGGCCTAAAGCCAAATCGCTATAGATGGGCTTTATAGCCCGCCCTGTAGCCCTCTGAGTCAGCTTCAATCTAATATATTATGGGCCCCGTGGGTCACCCGATGTCACCACAAACGTCCATTTGAAGCCCAAGTGACCAAGCCCACTCTATCAAATCCATGGCCCTAAACATGGGTTTTTAGGCCCAAAGACAAATCGCTATAGATGGGCTTTATAGCCCGCACTGTAGCCCTCTGAGTCAGCTTCGGTCTGATATATTATGGGCCCCATGGGTCAACCAATACCGCCTCGAACATCCATTTGAAGCCCAAGTGCGCAAGCCCACAATCAAATTCGTGGGCCGAAACAATAGTTTTCAGGCCGAAAAACAAAGGAATTTGGGCCCGAGGACGGCCCGCTACAGACACAGTTTGAAGTGGCCCATTATAGTCCTCTAAGTTAGCTTCGATTTGACATATTATGGGCCCCGTCGGTCAACCGATGCCGCAACGAACGTCCATTTGAAGCCCAGGTGCACAAGCCCACTCTATCAAATCCATGGGCCTAAACATGGCTTTTTGGGCCCAAAGACAAATCGCTATGGATGGGCTTTAAAGCTCGTACTGTAGCCCTCTGAGTCAGCTTCGATCTGATATATTATGGGCCCCGTGGGTCAACCGATGCCGCCACGAACATCCATTTGAAGCCCAGGTGCGCAAGCCCACTCTATCAAATCCATGGGCCTAAACATGGCTTTTTGGGCCCAAAGACAAATCGCTATAGATGGACTTTATAGCCCGCACTATAGCCCTCTGAGTCAGCTTATATGTGATATATTATGGGCCCCGTGGTACAACCGATGCCGCCACGAACGTCCATTTGAAGCCCAAGTGCCCAAGCCCACTCTATCAAATTCATGGGCCTAAACATTTGTTTTTGGGCCCAAAGACAGATCGCTATAGACGGGCTTTAAAGCCCGCACTGTAACCCTCTGAGTCAGCTTGGATCTGATATATTATGGGCCCAAAGTGTGCAAGCCCACAATCAAATCCGTGGGCCGAAAGAACAGTTTTCGGGCCCGAAAACAAAGGAATTTGGGCTCGAGGACGGCCCGCTACAGACAATGTTTGTAGTGACCCATTATAGCCCTCTGAGTCAGCATCAATTTGCTATATTATGGGGCCCCGTGCGTCAACCGATGCCGCCACGAACGTCCATTTGAAGCCCAGGTACGCAAGCCCACTCTATTAAATCCATGGGCCTAAACATGGCTTTTTGGGCCCAACGACAAATCGCTATAGATGGGCTTTATAGCCCATACTATAGCCCTCTGAGTCAGCTTATATGTGATATATTATGGGCCCCATGGGTCAACCGATGCCACCACGAACGTCCATTTGAAGCCCAAGTGCCCAAGCCCACTCTATCAAATTCATGGGGATAAACATGAGTTTTTGGGCCCAAAGATAAATCGCTATAGATGGGCTTTAAAGCCCGCACTGTAGCCATCAAAGTCAGCTTTGATCTGATATATTATGGGCCCCGTGGGTCAACCGATACTGCCTCGAACGTCCATTTGAAGCCCAAGTGCGCAAGCCCACAATCAAATTCATGGGCCGAAACAACAGTTTTTGGGCCCGAAAACAAAGGAATTTGGGCCCGAGGACGGCCCGCTATAGACACAATTTATAGTGGCCCATTATAGTCTAAGTCAGCTTCGATTTGATATATTATGGGCCCCGTGGGTCAACCGATGCCGCCACCAACGTCCATTTGAATCCCAAGTGCGCAAGCCCACTCTATCAAATCCGTGGGACTAAACATGGCTTTTTGGGCCCAAAGACAAATCGCTATAGATGGGCTTTATAGCCCACACTATAGCCCTCTGAGTCAGCTTATATGTGATATATTATGGGCCCCGTGGGTCAACCGATGCCGCACGAAAGTCCATTTGAAGCCCAAGTGCCCAAGCCCACTCTATCAAATTCATGGGCCTAAAAATGAGTTTTTAGGCCCAAAGACAAATCGCTATAGATGGGCTTTAAAGCCCGTACTGTAACCCTCTAAGTCAGCTTTGATCTGATATACTATGGGCCCCGTGGGTCACCCGATGCCGCCACGAACGTCCATTTGAAGCCCAAGTGACCAAGCCCACTCTATCAAATCCATGGGCCTAAACATGGCTTTTTGGGCGCAAAGACAAATCGCTATAGATGGGCTTTATAGCCCGCACTATAGCCCTCTGAGTCAACTTATATGTGATATATTATGGGCCCCGTGGGACAACCGATGCCGCCACGAAGGTCCATTTGAAGCCCAAGTGCCCAAGCCCACTCTATCAAATTCATAGGTCTAAACATGATTTTTTGGGCCCCAAAGACAAATCGTTATAGATGGGCTTTAATGCCCGCACTGTAGCCCTCCGAGTCAGCTTCAATCTGATATATTATGGGCCCCGTGGGTCACTCGATGCCGCCATGAAAGTCCATTTGAAGTCCAAGTGACCAGGCCCACTCTATCAAATGCATGGGCCTAAACATGGGTTTTTGGGCCTAAAGACAAATCGCTATAGATGGGCTTTATCGCCCGCACTGTAGCCCTCTGAGTCAGCTTCGATCTGATATATTATGGGCCCCGTGGGTCACCCGATGTCGCCACAAACGTCCATTTGAAGCCCAAGTGACCAAGCCCACTCTATCAAATCCATGGCCCTAAACATGGGTTTTTGGGCCCAAAGACAAATCGCTATAGATGGACTTTATAGCCCGCACTGTAGCTCTCTTAGTCAGCTTCGATCTGATATATTATGGGCCCCATGGGTCAACCAATACCGCCTCGAACGTCCATTTGAAGCCCAAGTGCGCAAGCCCACAATCAAATTCGTGGGCCGAAACAACAGTTTTTAGGCCGGAAAACAAAGGAATTTGGGCCCGAGGACGGCCCGCTACAGACACAGTTTGAAGTGGCCCATTATAGTCCTCTAAGTCAGCTTCGATTTGATATATTATGGGCCCTGTGGGTCAACCGATGCCACAACGAACGTCCATTTGAAGCCTAGGTGCGCAAGCCCACTTTATCAAATCCATGGGCCTAAACATGGCTTTTTGGCCCAAAGACAAATCGCTATGGATGGGCTTTAAAGCCAGCACTGTAGCCCTCTGAGTCAGCTTCGATCTGATATATTATGGCCCCGTGGGTCAACCGATGCCGCCACAAACATCCATTTGAGGCCCAGGTGCGCAAGCCCACTCTATCAAATCATGGGCCTAAACATGGCTTTTTGGGCCCAAAGACAAATCGCTATAGTTGGACTTTATTGCCCACACTATAGCCCTCTGAGTCAGCTTATATGTGATATATTATGGGGCCCCGTGAGACAACCAATGCGCCACGAACGTCAATTTGAAGCCCAAGTGCCCAAGCCCACTCTATCAAATTCATGGGCCTAAACATTTGTTTTAGGGCCCAAAGACAGATCGCTATAGACGGGCTTTAAAGCCCGCACTGTAACCCTCTGAGTCAGCTTGGATCTGATATATTATGGGCCCCAAAGTGCGCAAGCCCACAATCAAATCCGTGGGCCGAAAGAATAGTTTTTGGGGCCCGAAAACAAAGAATTTGGGCTCGAGGACGGCCCGCTACAGACACAATTTGTAGTGACCCATTATAGCCCTCTGAGTCAGCTTTCAATTTGCTATATTATGGGCCCCGTGGGTCAACCGATGCCGCCACGAACGTCCATTTGAAGCCCAGGTACGCAAGCCCACTCTTTAAATCCATGGGCCTAAACATGGCTTTTTGGGCCCAACGACAAATCGCTATAGATGGGCTTTATAGCCTGTACTATAGCCCTCTAAGTCAGCTTATATATGATATATTATGGGCCCCATGGGTCAACCGATGCCGCTACGAATGTCCATTTGAAGCCCAAGTGCCCCAAGCCCAGTCTATCAAATTCATTGGGGATAAACATGAGTTTTTGGGCCCAAAGATAAATCGCTATAGATGGGCTTTAAAGCCCCGCACTGTAGCCATCTGAGTCATCTTCGATCTGATATATTATGGGCCCCGTGGGTCAACCGATACTGCCTCGAACGTCCATTTGAAGCCAAAGTGCGCAAGCCCACAATCAAATTCATGGGCTGAAACAACAGTTTTTGGGCTCGAAAACAAAGGAATTTGGGCCCGAGGACGGCCCGCTACAGACACAATTTGTAGTGGCCCATTATAGTCCCTCTAAGTCAGCTTCGATTTGATATATTATGGGCCCCCGTGGGTCAACCGATGCCGCCACCAACGTCCATTTTGAAGCCCAAGTGCGCAAGCCCACTCTATCAAATCCGTGGGACTAAACATGGCTTTTTGGGCCCAAAGACAAATCGCTATAGATGGCTTTATAGCCCACACTATAGCACTTTGAGTCAGCTTATATGTGATATATTATGGGCCCCGTGGGTCAAACCGATGCCGCCACGAAAGTCCATTTGAAGCCAAGTGCCCCAGCCCACTCTATCAAATTCATGGGGATAAACATGAGTTTTTGGGCCCAAAGATAATCGCTATAGATGGGCTTTAAAGCCCGCACTGTAGCCATCTGAGTCATCTTCGATCTGATATTTATGGGCCCCGTGGGTCAACCGATGCCGCCACAAACGTCCATTTCAACCCCAAGTGCCCCAAGCCCACTCTATCAAATTCATGGGCCTAAACATGAGTTTTTGGGCCCAAAGACAAATCGCTATAGATGGCTTCAAAGCCCGTACTGTAGCCCTCTAAGTCAGCTTTGATCTGATATACTATGGGCCCCGTGGGTCACCCGATGCCGCCACGACGTCCATTTGAAGCCCAAGTGACCAAGCCCACTCTATCAAATCCATGGGCCTAACATGGCTTTTTGGGCCGAAAAGACAAATCGCTATAGTTGGCTTTATAGCCCCCACTATAGCCCTCTGAGTTAGCTTATATGTGATATATTATGGGGCCCCGTGGGTCAACCGATGCCGCCACGAACGTCCACTTGAAGCCCAAGTGCCTAAGCCCACTCTATGAAATTCATGGGGCCTAAACATGTGTTTTTGGGCCCAAAGACAAATCGCTATAGATGGGCTTTAAAGCCCGTACTATAGCCCTTTGAGTCAGCTTCGATCTGATATATTATGGGCCCCATGGGACACCCGATGCCACCACGAACGTCCATTTGAAGCCCAAGTACGCAGCCCACAATCAAATCCGTGGGCCGAAACAACAATTTTCGAGCCTGAAAACAAAGGATTTGGGCCCGAGGACGGCCTATTACAAACACTGTTTCTAGCGACCCATTATAGCCCTCTAAGTTAGCTTCGATTTCATATATTATGGGCCCCGTGGGTCAACCGATGCCGCCACGAACGTCCATTTGAAGCCCAGGTGCACAAGCCCACTCTATCAAATCCATGGGCCTAAACATGGCTTTTTGGGCCCAAAGACAAATCGCTATAGATGGGCTTTATAACTCGCACTATAGCCCTCTGAGTTAGCTTATATGTGATATATTATGGGCCCCATGGGGTCAACCGATGCCACCACGAACGTCCATTTGAAGCCCAAGTGCCCAAGCCCACTCTATCAAATTCATGGGCCTAAACATGTGTTTTTAGGCCCAAAGACAAATCGCTATAGATGGGCTTTAAAGCCCACACTGTAGCCCTCTGAGTCAGCTTCTATCTGATATATTATAGGCCCCGTGGGTCACCCGATGCCGCCACGAAAGTCCATTTGAAGCCAAAGTACCCAAGCCCACTCTATCAAATCCATAGGCCTAAAAATGGGTTTTTGGGCCCAAAGACTAATCGCTATAGATGGGTTTATAGCCCGCACTGTAGCCCTCTGAGTCAGCTTCGATCTGATATATTATGGGCCCCGTGGGTCAACTGATGCCGCCATGAACGTCCATTTGAAGCCCAAGTGCGCAAGCCCACAATCAAATCCGTGGGCAAAAACAATAGTTTTCGAGCCCGAAAACAAAGGAATTTGGCCCCAAGGACGGCCCGCTACAGACTTAGTTTATAGCGAACCATATAGCCCTCTGTGTCAGCTTCGATCTGATATATTCTGGGCCCCATGGGTCAACCGATGCCGCCACGAACGTCCATTTTAAAGCCCAGGTGCGCAAGCCCACTCTATCAAATCCATGGGCCTAAACATGGGTTTTTGGCCCCAAAGACAAATTGCTATAGATGGGTTTTATAGCCCATACTATAGCCCTCTGAGTCAGCTTCGATCTGATATGTTATGGGCCCCGTGGGTCACCCGATGCCGCCACGAAAGTCCCATTTGAAGCCAAAGTGCCCAAGCCCACTCTATCAAATCCATGGGCCTAAACATGGGTTTTTGGGCCCAAAGACAAATCGCTATAGATGGGCTTTATAGCCCGCACAGTAGCCCTCTGAGTCAGCTTCGATCTGATATATTATGGGCCCCGTGCGTCAACCGATGCCGCCACGAACGTCCATTTCAAGCCCAAGTGCGCAAGCCCACAATCAAATCCGTGGGCCGAAACAACAGTTTTCGAGCCCGAGAACAAAGGAATTTGGGCCCCGAGGACGGCCTGCTATAGACATAGTTTGTAGTGACCCATTATAGCCCTCTGAGTCAGCTTCGATTCGATATATTATGGGCCCCGTGGGTCAACCGATGCCGCCACAAACGTCCATTTCAACCCCAAGTGCCCAAGCCCACTCTATCAAATTCATGGGCCTAAACATGAGTTTTTGGGCCCAAAGACAAATTGCTATAGATGGGCTTTAAATCCCGTACTGTAGCCCTCTGAGTCAGCTTCGATCTGATATATTATGGGCCCCGTGGGTCAACCGATGCCCTCCACGAAAGTCCATTTGAAGCCCAAGTGCCCAAGCCCACTCTATCAAATCCATGGGCCTAAACATGGGTTTTTGGGCCCAAAGACAAATCGCTATAGATGGGTTTTATAGCCCTTACTGTAGCCCTCTGAGTCAGCTTCGATCTGATATATTATGGGCCCCGTGGATCACCCGATGCCGCCACGAAAGTCCATTTGAAGCCAAAGTGCCTAAGCCCACTCTATCAAATCCATGGCCTACACATGGGTTTTTGGGCCCAAAGAAAAATCGCTATAGATGGGCTTTATAGCTCGCACTGTAGCCCTCTGAGTCAGCTTCGATATGACATATTATGGGCCCTGTGGGTCAACCGATGCCACCACGAACGTCCATTTCAAGCCCAAGTGCGCAAGCCCACAATCAAATCAATGGGCCGAAACAAACAGTTTTTCGGGCCTGAAAACAAAGGGAATTTGGGCCCGAGGACGGCCCGCCAGACATAGTTTGTAGCGACCCATTATAGCCCTCTGAGTCAGCTTCGATTTGATATATTATGGGCCCTGGTGGGTCAACCAATGCCACCCAACGAACATCCATTTGAAGCCTAGGTGCGCAAGCCCACTCTATCAAATCCATGGGCCTAAACATGGCTTTTTGGGCCCAAAGACAAATCGCTATAGATAAGCTTTATAGCCCACACTATAGCTCTCTGAGTCAGCTTATATGTGATATATTATGGGCCCCGTGGGTCAACCCGATGCCACCCACGAACGTCCATTTGAAGCCCAAGTGCCCAACCCCACTCTATCAAATTCATGGGCCTAAACATGAGTTTTTGGGCCCAAAGACAAATCACTATAGATGGGTTTTAATGCCCGCACTGTAGCCCTCTGAGTCAGCTTCGATCTGATATATTATGGGCCCCGTGGGTCACCCGATGCCGCCACGAAAGTCCATTTGAAGCCAAGTGACTGGGCCCACTCTATCAAATGCGTGGGCCTAAACATGGGTTTTTGGGCCTAAAGACAAATCGCTACAAATGGGCTTTATAGCCCGCGCTGTAGCCCTCTGAGTCAGCTTCGATCTAATATATTATGGGCCTCGTGGGTCACCCGATGTCGCCACGAACGTCCATTTGAAGCCCAAGTGCGCAACCCCACTCTATCAAATCCATGGGCCTAAACATGGCTTTTTGGGCCCAAAGACAAATCGCTATAGATGGGCATTATGGCCCGCACTATAGCCCCCTGAGTTAGCTTATATATGATATATTATGGGCCCCGTGGGTCAACCGATGCCGCCACGAACATCCATTTGAAGCCCAAGTGCCCAAGCCCACTCTATCAAATCCATGGGCCTAAACATGGGTTTTTTGGGCCCAAAGACAAATCGTTATAGATGGGCTTTAAAGCCCGCAATATAGCCCTCTGAGTCAGCTTCGATCTGATATATTATGGGCCTCGTGGGTCACCCGATGCCGCCACGAACGTCCATTTGAAGCCCAAGTGACCAAGCCCACTCTATCAAATCCATGGGCCTAAACATGGGTTTTTGGGCCCAAAGACAAAGCGTTATAGATGGGCTTTAAAGCCCGCACTGTAGCCCTCTGAGTTAGCTTCGATCTGATATATTATGGGCCCCGTGGGTCACCCGATGCCACCACGAACGTCCATTTGAAGCCCAAGTGGGCAAGCCCATAATCAAATCCGTAGGTCGAAACAACAGTTTTCGGGCCCAAAAACAAAGGAATTTGGGCCTGAGGACGGCCCGCTACAGACACAGTTTGTAGTGACCCATTATATCCCTCTGAGTTAGCTTCGATTTGATATATATTGGCCCCATGGATTCAACCGATGCCGCCACGAACGTCCATTTGAAGCCTAGGTGCGCAAGCGCACTCTATCAAATCCATGGGCCTAAACATGGCTTTTTGGGCCCAAAGACAAATCGCTATAGATGGGGCATTATAGCCCGCACTATTAGCCCTCTGAGTCAGCTTATATGTGATACATTATAGGCCCCCGTGGGTCAACCGATGCCACCACGAACGTCCATTTGAAGCCCAAATGCCCAAGCCCACTCTATCAAATTCATGGGCATAAACATGAGTTTTTGGGCCCAAAGAGAAATCGCTATGATGGGCTTTCAATCCCGCACTATAGCCCTCTGAGTCAGCTTCGATCTGATATATTATGGGCCCCGTGGGTCAACTGATACTGCCTCGAACGTCCATTTGAAGCCCAAGGGCGCAAGCCCACAATCAAATTCATGGGTTGAAACAACAGTTTTCGGGCCCGAAAACAAAGGAATTTAGGCCTGAGGACGCCCGCTACAGACACAGTTTGTAGTGGCCCATTATAGTCCTCTAAGTCAGCTTCGATTTGATATATTATGGCCCCGTGGGTCAACCGATGCCGCCACAAACGTCCATTTGAAGCCCAAGTGCCCAATCCCACTCTATCAAATTCATGGGCCTAAACATGTGTTTTTAGGCCCAAAGAAAAATCGCTATAGATGGGCTTTAAAGCCCACACTGTAGCCCTCTGAGGTCAGCTTCGATCTGATATATTATGGGCCCTGTGGGTCACCCGATGTCGCCACGAAAGTCCATTTGAAGCCCAAGTGCCCAGCCCACTCTATCAAATCCATGGGCCTAAACATGGGTTTTGGGCCCAAAGACAAATCGCTATAAATGGACTTTATAGCCTGTACTGTAGCCCTCTGAGTCAACTTCGATCTGATATATTGGGGGCCCCGTGGGTCAACCGATGCTGCCACGAACATCCATTTGAAGCCCAGGTGTGCAAGCCCACTCTATCAAATCCGTGGAGTAAAACATGGCTTTTTGGGACCAAAGACAAATCACTCTAGATGGGCTTCATAGCCCGTACTGTAGCCCTCTGAGTCAGCTTCGGTTTGATATATTATGGGCCCCGTGGGTCAACCGATGCCGCCACGAACGTCCATTTGAATCCTAGGTGCATAAGCCCACTATCAAATCCATGGGCCTAAACATGTGTTTTTGGGCCCAAAGACAAATCGCTATAGATGGGCTTATGGCCCGCACTGTAGCCCTCTGAGTTAGGCTTATATGTGATATATATGGGCCCCGAGGGTCAACCGATGCCGCCACGAACGTCCATTTGAAGCCCAGTGCCAAAGCCCACTCTATTAAATTCATGGGCTGAAACATGTGTTTTTGGGCCCAAGACAAATCGCTATAGATGGGCTTTAAAGCCGCATAGTAGCCCTCTGAGTCAGCTTCGATCTAATATATTATGGGCCCCGTGGGGTCACTCGATGCCGCCACGAAAGTCCATTTGAAGCCCAAGTGCCCAAGCCCACTCTATCAAATCCAGGGCGTAAACATGGGTTTTTGGGCCCAAAGACAAATCGCTATAGATGGGCTTTAAAGCCCGCACTATAGCCCTCTGAGTTAGCTTTGATCTGATATATTATGGGTCCCCGTGGCTCACCCGATGCCGCCACGAATGTCCATTTGAAGCCCAAGTGCGCAAGCCCATAATCAAATCCGTGGGCCGAAACAACAGTTTTCGAGCCTGAAAACAAAGGAATTTGGGCCCAAGGACGGCCCACTACAGACACAGTTTGTAGCGACCCATTATAGCCCACTGAGTCAGCTTCGATTTGATATATTATGGGCCCCATGCGTCAACCGATGCTGCCACAAACGTCCATTTGAAGCCCAGGTGCGCAATCCCACTCTATCAAATCCATGGGCCTAAACATGGCTTTTTGGGCCCAAAGACAAATCGCTATAGATGGACTTTATAGCCCCGCATTATAGCCCTCTGAGTCAGCTTATATGTGATATATTATGGGCCCCCGTGCGTCAACCGATGCCACCCACGAACGTCCATTTGAAGCCCAAGTGCCCAAGCCCACTCTATCAAATTAATGGGCTTAAACGTGTTTTTTTGGGCCCAAAGACAAATCGCTATAGATGGGCTTTAAAGCCCGCACTGTAGCCCACTGAGTCAGCTTCGATCTGATATATTATGGGCCTCGTGGGTCACCCGATGCCGCCACGAAAGTCCATTTGAAGCCCAAGTGCCCAAGTCCACTCTATCAAATCCATAGGCCTAAACATGGGTTTTTGGGCCCAAAGACAAATCGCTATAGATGGGCTTTATAGCCCGTACTGTAGCCCTCTGAGTCAGCTTCGATCTGATATATTATGGGCCCAGTGGATCCAACCGATACCAGCACGAACGTCCATTTCAAGTCCAAGTGCGCAGGCCCACAATCAAATCCGTGGGTCAAAACAACAGTTTTCGGGCCCGAAAACAAAGGAATTTGGGCCCGAGGACGGCCCACTACAGATATAATTTGTAGCGACCCATTATAGCCCTAGAGTTTTTTTT
>CANTUR010001868.1:0-33852 GCA_947683625.1 Mallotus nudiflorus
CATGGGCCGAAACAAAGGTATTGGGGCCTGAAGATAAATCGCTATAGATGAAGAGCATAGCCCCCATTTTAGCCCTCCAAGTCAACTTTGATTTGATACATTATGGGCCCCGTGGGTCAACCGATGCTACCACGAACATCCATTTGAAGCCTATGTGCGAAAGCCCACTTTATCAAATTCATGGGCCTAAACAAAGGTCTTTGGGCCCTAAGATAAACTGCTATAGATGAAGTTTATAGTCCCCATTATAGCCCTCTGAGTGAAATTTGATTGGATGTATTATGGGCCTCGTGGGTCAACCGATGTAGCCACGAACGTCCATTTGAAGCCCAAGTGCGAAAGCCCACTTTACCAAATTCATAGGCTTAAACAAAGTTATTTCGGCCTCAAGATAAACTACTATAGATCAAGTTTATAGTCCCCATTGTAGCCCTCTGAGTCATCTTTGATTTGATGTATTATGGGCCCTGTGCGTCAACTGATGCTGCCACGAATGTACATTTGAAGCCCAAGTGCAAAAGCACACTCTATCAAATTCATGGGCCAAAATAAAGGTGTTGGGGCTCGAAGATAAATCGCTATTAACAAAGACCATAGCCCCCATTTTAGCCCTCTGAGTGTGCTTTGATTTGATATATTATAGGCCCGTGGATCAACCGATGCTGCCACGAACGTCCATTTGAAGCTCAAGTTTGAAAGCCCACTTTATCAAATTCATGGGCTGAATCAAAGGTATCTGGGCCCGAAGATATATTATGGGCCCCATTGGCCAACCAAAGCTACCACAAATGTCCATTTGAAGCCCAAGTATGAAAGCCCACTCTATCAAATTCATGGGCCTAAATAAAGGTCTGTGGGCCTGAAGATAAATCGTTATAGACAAAGTTTATAGCCCCTATTGTAGCCCTCTAAGTGAACTTCGATTTGATGTACTATGGGCCCCATGGGTCAGCCGATGCTGCTATGAACGTCCATTTGAAGCCCAAGTGCAAAAGCCACCCTATCAAATTTATGGGCCTAAACAATGGTATTTCGGTTTGAAGATAAACTACTATAGTCAAATTTTATAGCCCCCATTTTAGCCCTCTGAGTCAGCTTCGATTTGATGTATTATGAGCCCTGTGCGTCAACCGATGCTGCCACGAACGTCCATTTGAAGCCAAAGTGCGAAAGCCCACTCTGTCAAATCCATGGGCCGAAACAAAGGTATTTAGGCTTGAAGATAAATTGTTATAGATGAAGTTTATAGCCCCCACTATAGCCCTCTGAGTCTGCTTTGATTTGATATATTATGGGCCCCGTGGGTCAACCGATTCTGCCATGAATGTCCATTTTAAGCCCAAGTGCAAAAGCCCTCTTTATTAAATTTATGGGCAGTACAAAAAGGTATTGGGGCATGAAGATAAATTGCTATAGATGAAGTTTATAACCCCCATTTTAGCCCTCTGAGTCAACTTTGATCTGATATATTATGGGCCCTATGGGTCATCCGATGTTGCCACGAACATCCGTTTGAAATCCAAGTGCGAAAGCCCACTCTATCAAATCCATGGGCCTGAACAAAGGTATTTGGGCCCGAAAATAAATCGCTATAGATGAAGTACATAGCCCCCATTTTAGCCCTTTGAGTCAGCTTCGATTTGATATATTATGGGCCCCATGGGTCAACCGATGCTGCCACGAATGTCCATTTGAAGCCCAAGTGCGAAAGCCCACTCTATCAAATTCTTGAGACAAAACAAAGGTATTTGGGCCCGAAGATAAAATGCTATAGAAAAAGTTTGTAGTCCCCATTGTAGCCCTCTGAGTCAACTTCAATTTGATATATTATGGGCCCAGTGGGTCAACTGATGCCACCACGAACGTCCATTTGAAGCCCAAGTGTGAAAGCCCAATCTATCAAATTCATGGGCCGAAATAAAGGTATTTGGGCCCAAGATAAATCGATATAGATGAAGTTTATGGCTCCCATTGTAGCCCTCTGAGTCAACTTCGATTTGATATATTATGGGCCTCGTGGGCCAACCGATGCTACCACAAACGTCCATTTGAAGCCTAGGTGCGAAAGCCCACTCTATTAAATTCATGGCCATAAACAATGGTCTTTGGCCCCGAAGATAAAACCGCTATAGAAGAAGTTTATAGCCCCATTGTAGCCCTCTGAGTGAACTTCGATTTGATGTATTATGGGCCTCGGGGGTCAACCGATGCTGCCACGAACATCCATTTCAATCCCAAGTGCGAAACCCTACTATATAAAATTCATAGGCCTAAAGAAAGGTATTTGGGCCCGAAGATAAACTGTTATAGATGAAGTTTATAGTCCCCATTGTAGCCCTTTGAGTCAGCTTTGATTTGATGTATTATAGGCCCCATGGGTTAACCGATACTACCACGAACGTCAAATTGAAGCCCAAGTGTGAAAGGCCACTCTATCAAATTGATGGGCCGAAACAAAGGTATTGGGGCCCAAAGATAAACTGCTATAGACGAAGTGTATAGCTCCCATTTTAGCCCTCTGAGTCAGCTTTGATTTGATATATTATGGGCCTCGTGGGTCAATCAATGTTGCCACAAACATCCATTTGAAGCCCAAGTACGAAAGCCCATTCTATCAAATTCATGGGCTGAAACAAAGGTATTTGAGCCTAAAGATAAATCGCTATAGACAAAGTTTGTAACTCCCATTATAGCCCTCTGAGTCAGCTTTAATTTGATATATTATGGTCCCTGTGGGTCAACCGATGCTGCCACGAACGTCCATTTGAAATCAAAGTGTAAAAGCCCACTCTATCAAATCCATGGGAATAAATAAAGGTATTTGGGCCCGAAGATAAATCGCTAGAGATGAAGTTCATAGCCCCCATTCTATCCCTATGAGTCAACTTCGATTTAATATATTATGGGCCCAGTGGGCCAACCGATGCTACCATAAAACGTCCATTTGAAGCCTAAGTGCGAAAGCCCACTCTATCAAATTCATGGCCCTAAACAAAGCTCTTTGGGCCCGAAGATAAACCGATATAGATGGAGTTTATGGCCCCCATTGTAGCCCTCTGAGTGAACTTGGATTTGATGTATTATGGGCCTCGTGGGTCAATGGATGCTGCCACACACATCCATTTGAAGCCCAAGTGCGAAAGCCTACTTTATCAAATTCATGGGCTGAATCAAAGGTATTTGGGCCCGAAGATAAATTGGTATAGAAAAAATTTATAGCCACCATTGTATCCCTCTGAGTCAGCTTTTATTTGATAAATTATGGGCTCCGTGGGTCAACCGAGGCTGCCACGAATGTGCATTTGAAACCCAAGTGCAAAAGCCCACTCTATCAAATTCATAGGCCTAAAGAAAGGTATTTGGACCTGAATATAAGCCGCTATAGATGCAGTTTATAGCCCCCATTGTAGCCCTCTGAGTGTACTTCGATTTGATGTATTATGGGCCCCGTGGGTCAACCGATGCTGCGACGAATGTCCATTTGAAGCCTAAGTGCGAAAGCCCACTCTATCAAAGTCATGGGACTAAATAAAGGTATTTAGGCCGGGAAGATAAACTGCTATAGATGAAGTTTATAGCCCCCATTGTACCACTCTGAGTCAGCTTTGATTTGATATGTTATGGGCCCCGTCGGTCAACCGATGCAGCCACGAACGTCCATTTGAAACCAAGTGCAAAAGCCACTCTATCAAATTCATGGGCCTAAACAAAGGTATTTGGGCCTGAAGATAAGACACTATAGATGAAGTTTATAGCCCCCATTGTAGCCCTCTAAGTCAGCTTCGATTTGATGTATTATGGGCCCTGTAGGTTAATCGATGCTGCCACAAACATCCATTTGAAGCGCAAGTGCGAAAGCCCACTCTGTCAAATCCATGGGCCAAAACAAAGGTATTTGGGCTTGAAGATAAATCAATATAGATGAAGTTTATAGCCCCCATTGTAGGCCCTAGATTCATCTTCGATTTGATATATTATGGGCCCCGTGGGTCGACCAATGCTACCACGAACGTCCATTTGAAGCGCAAGTGCGAAAGCCCACTCTATCAAATCCATGGGCCGAAAATAAGGTATTTGGGCCGAAGGTAAATTTTTATAGATGAAGTTTATAGCCCCCACTGTAGCCCTCTGAGTCAGCTCCGATTTGATATATTACGGGCCCTGTGGGTCAACCGATGCTGCCACGAACGTCCATTTTAAGCCCAAGTGCAAAAGCCCACTCTATCAAATTCATGGGCCAAAATAAAGGTATTGGGGCTCAAAGATAAATCGCTATAGGCAAAGTTTATAGCCCCCATTTTAGCCCTCTAAGTCAGCTTCGATTTGATATATTAAGGGCCTTGTGGGTCAACCGATGCTGCCACGAACGTCCATTTGATGCCCAAGTGTGAAAGCCCACTCTATCAAATTCATGGGCCGAAACAAAGGTATTTGAGCCTGAAGATAAGTTGCTATAGACAAAGTTTATAGCCCCCATTGTAGCCCTCTGAGTTAGCTTTGATTTGATAAATTATGGGCCTCGTGGGTCAACAGATGCTGCCACAAACATCCATTTGAAATCCAAGTGCGAAAGCCCACTCTATCAAATTCATGGGCCTAAACAAAGGTATTTGGGCCCTAAGATAAATTGATACAGATGAAGTTTATAGCCTCCATTGTAGCCCTCTGAGTCAACTTTGATTTGATATATTATGGGCCCCGTAGACCAACCGATGCTACCACCAACGTCCATTTGAAGCCTAAGTGCGAAAGCCCACTCTATCAAATTCATGGCCCTAAACAAAGCTCTTTAGGCCTGAAGATAAACTGCTACAGATGAAGTTTATGGCCCCCATTGTAGCCCTCTGAGTGAACTTCGATTTGATGTATTATGGGCCTCATGGGTCAACCGATGCAGCCATAAATGTCCATTTGAAGCCCAAGTATGAAAGCCCACTATATCAAATTCATGGGCCTAAAGAAAGGTATTTGGGCATGAAGATAAACTGATATAGATGAAGTTTATAGTCCCCATTGTAGCTCTCTGAGTCAGCTTTGATTTGATGTATTATGGGCCCCGTGGGTCAACCAATCTTGCCACGAATGTAAAGCCCACCCTATCAAATTCATGGGCCAAAACAAAGGTATTAGGGCTCAAAGATAAATCGCTATAGATGAAGTGTATAGCTCCCATTTTAGCCCTCTGATTTAGCTTCAATTTGATATATTATGGGCCCCGTGGATCAACCAATGCTGCCACGAACGTCCATTTGAAGCCCAAGTGGGAAAGCCCACTCCATCAAATTCATGCGCCGAATCAAAGGTATATGGGCCCAAAGATAAATCGCTATAGATAGAGTTTATAGCCATCATTGTCGCCATCTGAGTCAGCTTCGATTCGATATATTATAGGCTCCATGGGTCAACCGATGCTGCCACAAACGTCCATTTGAAACCCAAGTGCAAAAGCCCACTCTATCAAATTCATGGGCCTAAAGAAAGGTCTTTGGGCCTAAAAATAAGCCGTTATAGACGCAGTTTATAGCCCCCAATGTAGCCCTCTGAGTGAACTTCGATTTGATGTATTATGGGCCACATGGGTCAACCGATGCTGCCACGAACATCCATTTAAAGCCCAAGTGCGAAAGCCCACCCTATCAAAGTCATGGGCCTAATCAAAGGTATTTGGGCCTGAAGATAAACCGCTATAGATGAAGTTTATAGCCACCATTGTAACCCTTTGGGTCAGCTTCGATTTCATATATTATGGGCCCCGTGGGTCAACCGATGCTGCCACGAATGTCCATTTGTAACCCAAGTGTGAAAGCCCACTCTATCAAGTTCATGGGCTTAAACAAAGATATTTGGGCCTGAAGATAAATCGCTATAGATGAAGTTTATAGCCCCCATTTTAGCCCTCTGAGTCAGCTTCAATTTGATGTATTATGGGCCCCATGGGTCATTCGATGCTGCCACAAACATCCATTTGAAGCCCAAGTGCGAAAGCCCACTCTATCATATCAATGGGCCAAAACAAAGGTATTTGGGCCCGAAGATAAATTGCTATACACGAAGTTTTATGCCTCCATTGTAGCCCTCAGAGTCAGCTTCTATTTGATGCATTATGGGTCAGTGGGTTAACCGATGCTGCCAAGAACGTCCGTTTTATGCCCAAGTGCAAAAGCCCACTCTATCAAATTCATGGGCCGAAACAAAGGTATTGGGGCCTGAAGATAAATCACTATAGACAAATTTTATAGCCCCTATTTTAGCCCTTTGAGTCAACTTCGATTTGATATATTATGGGCCCCGTGGGTCAACCGATGCTGCCACGAATGTCCATTTGAAGCCCAAGTGTGAAAGCCCACTCTATCAAATTCATGGGTCGAAACAAAGGTATTTGAGCCCGAAGATAAATTGCTATAGACAAAGTTTATAGCTCCCATTGTAGCCCTCTGAGTTAGCTTTGATTTGATAAATTATGGGGCCCGTGGGTCAACTGATGCTGCCACAAACGTCCATTTGAAATCCAAGTGCGAAAGCCCACTCTATCAAATTCATGGGCCTAAACAAAGGTATTTGGGCCCTAAGATAAATCGCTATAGATGAAGTTTATAGCCTCCATTGTAGCCCTCTGAGTCAACTTTGATTTAATATATTGTGGGCCCCGTGGGCCAACCAATGCTACCACCAACGTCCATTTGAAGCCTAAGTGTGAAAGCCCACTCTATCAAATTCATGGCCCTAAACAAAGGTCTTTGGGCCTGAAGATAAACCGCTATAGATGAAGTTTATGGCCCCCATTGTAGCCCTCTAAGTGAACTTTGATTTGATGTATTATGGGCCTCATGGGTGAACCGATGCTGTCATAAATGTCCATTTGAAGCCCAAGTGCGAAAGCCCACTATATCAAATTCATGGGCCTAAAGAAATGTATTTGGGAACGAAGATAAACTAATATAGATGAAGTTTATAGTCCCCATTTTATCCCTCTGAGTCAACTTTGAATTGATGTATTATGGGCCCCCATGGGTCAACCAATGTTGCCATGAACATAAAGCCCACCCTATCAAATTCATGGGCCAAAACAAACGTATTGGGGCCCGAAGATAAATCGCTATAGACGAAGTGTATAGCTCCCATTTTAGCCCTCTGAGTCAGCTTTGATTTGATATATTATGGGCCCCGTGGGTCAACCGATGCTACCACGAATATCCATTTATAACCTAAGTGTGAAAGCCCACTCTATCAAGTTCATGGGCCTAAACAAAGGTATTTGGGCCTGAAGATAAACTGCTATATATGAAGTTTATAGCCCCCATTGTAGCCTTCTGAGTCAGCTTTGATTTGATGTATTATGGGCCCCGTGGGTTAACCGATGCTGCCACGAACATCCATTTAGAGCCCAAGTGCGAAACCCCACTCTATCAAATCCATGGGCCGAAACAAAGGTATTTGGGCCTGAAGATAAATTGTTATACATGAAGTTTATAGGCTCCTTTGTAGCCCTCAGAGTCAGCTTCGATTTGATGTATTATGGGCCTAGTGGGTCAACCGATGCTGCCACGAATGTCCATTTTATACCCAAGTACAAAAGCCCACTCTATCAAATTCATGGGCCGAAACAAAGGTATTGGGGCCTAAAGATAAATCGATATAGACAAAGTTTATAGCCCCCATCTTAGCCCTCTGAGTCAGCTTCGATTTGATATATTATGGGCCCCGTGGGTCAACCGATGCTGCCATGAATGTCCATTTGAAGCCCAAGTGTGAAAGCCCACTCTATCAAAGGTATATGGGCCCGAATATAAATCACTATAGACAGAATTTGTAGTTGCCATTGTAGCTATCTGAGTCAGCTTCAATTTGATATATGATAGGCTGCATGGGTCAACTGATGCTGCCATAAATATCCATTTGAAACCCAAGCGTGAAAGCCTACTCTATCAAATTCATGGGCCTAAAGAAAGGTCTTTGGGACTGAAAATAAGCCGCTATAGATGTAGTTTATAGCCCCCATTGTAGCCCTCTGAGTGAACTTCGATTTGATGTATTATGGGCCCCGTGGGTCAACCGATGCTGCCACGAACATCCATTTAAAGCCCAAGTGCGAAAGCCCACTCTATCAAAGTCATGGGCCTAATCAAAGGTATTTGGGCCTGAAGATAAATCGCTATAGATGAAGTTTATAGCTGCCATTGCAACCCTCTGGGCCAACTTCGATTTGATATATTATGGGCCCCGTGGGTCAACCGATGCTGCCACGAATATCCATTTGTAATCCAAGTGCGAAAGCCCACTCTATCAAGTTCATGGGCCTAAATAAAGGTATTTGGGCCTGAAGATAAACTGCTATAGATGAAGTTTATAGCCCCCATTGTAGCATTCTGAGTTAGCTTCTATTTGACGTATTATGGGCCCTGTGGGTTAATCGATGCTGCCACGAACATCCATTTGAAGCCCAAGTGTGAAAGCCCACTCTATCAAATCCATGGGTCGAAACCAAGGTATTTGGGCCCGAAGATAAATTTCTATACATGAAGTTTATAGCCTCCATTGGAGCCCTCAGAGTCAGCTTCGATTTGATGTATTATGGGCTTAGTGGGTCAACCGATGCCGCCACGAACGTCCATTTTATGCCCAAGTGCAAAAGCCCACTCTATCAAATTCATGGGCCTAAACAAAGGTATTGGGGCCCGAAGATAAATTGCTATAGACAAAGTTTATTGCCCCCATTTTAGCCCTCTAAGTCAGCTTCGATTTGATATATTATAGGCCCCATGGGTCAACCAATGCTGCCATGAACGTCCATTTGAAGCCCAAGTGTGAAAGCCCACTCTATCAAATTCATAGGTCGAAACAAAGGTATTTGAGCCTGAAGATAAATTGCTATAGACAAAGTTTATAGCCCCCATTGTAGCCCTCTGAGTTAGCTTCGATTTGATAAATTATGGGCCCCATGGGTCAACCGATGCTACCATAAACGTCCATTTGAAATCCAAGTACGAAAGCCCACACTATTAAATTCATGGGCCTAAACAAAGGTATTTAGGCCCTAAGATAAATCGCTATAGATGAAGTTTATAGCCTCCATTGTAGCCCTCTTATTCAACTTCGATTTGATATATTATGGGCCCCGTGGGCCAACCGATGCTACCACCAACGTCCATTTGAAGCCTAAGTGCGAAAGCCCACTCTATTAAATTCATGGCCCTAAACAAAGGTCTTTGGGCCCGAAGATAAACCACTATAGATGAAGTTTATGGCCCCCATTGTAGCCCTCTGAGTCAACTTCGATTTGATGTATTATGGGCCTCATGGGTCAACCGATGTTGCCACGAATGTCCATTTGAAGCCCAAGTGCGAAAGCCCACTATATCAAATTCATGGGCCTAAACAAAGGTATTTGGGCACGAAGATAAACTGATATACACAAAGTTTATAGTCCCCATTGTTGCTCTCTGAGTCAACTTTGATTTTATGCATTATGGGCCCCATGGGTCAACCACTATTGCCACGAATGTCAAGCCCACCCTATCAAATTCATGGGCCGAAATAAAGGTATTGGGGCCCGAAGATAAATCGCTATAGATGAAATGTATAGGTCCTAATTTAGCCCTCTGATTCAGCTTTGATTTGATATATTATGGGCCCCGTGGGTCAACCGATGCTGCCACGAACGTCCATTTGAAGCCCAAGTGGGAAAGCCCACTCTATCAAATTCATGCACCGAATCAAAAGTATATGGGCCTGAAGATAAATCGATATAGATAGAGTTTGTAGCTGCTAATGTAGCTGTTTAAGTCAGCTTCAATTCAATATATTATGGGCTCCATGGGTCAACCAATGCTACCACAAACGTCCATTTGAAACCCAAGTGCGAAAGCCCACTCTATCAAATTCATGGGCATAAAGAAAGGTCTTTGGGACTGAAAATAAGCCGCTATAGACGTAGTTTATAGCCCCCATTATAGCCCTCTGAGTGAACTTTGATTTGATGTATTATGGGCCCCGTGGGTCAACCGATGATGCCACGAACGTCCATTTAAAGCCCAAGTGCGAAAGCCCACTCTATCAAAGTCATGGGCCTAATCAAAGGTATTTGGGCCTGAAGATAAACTGCTATAAATGAAGTTTATAGCCGCCATTGTACCCTCTGGGTCAGCTTCAATTTGATATATTATGGGTCTCGTGGGTCAACTGATGCTGCCACGAATATCCATTTGTAACCCAAGTGTGAAAGCCCACTCTATTAAGTTCATGGGCCTAAACAAAGGTATTTAGGCCTGAAGATAAACTGCTATAGATAAAGTTTATAGCCCCCATTGTAGCCTTCTGAGTCAGCTTTGATTTAATGTATTATAGGCCCCGTGGGTCAACTGATCCTGCCACGAACATCCATTTGAAGCCCAAGTATGAAAGCCCACTCTATCAAATCCATGGGCTGAAACCAAGGTATTTGGGCCCGAAGATAAATTGCTATACATGAAGTTTATAGCCTCCATTGTAGCCCTCAGAGTTAGCTTTGATTTGATGTATTATGGGCTCAATGGGTCAACCGATGTCGCCATGAACGTCCATTTTATGCCCAAGTGCAAAAGCCCACTCTATCAAATTCATAGGCCAAAACAAAGGTATTGGGGCTCCGAAGATAAATCATTATAGACAAAGTTTATAGCCCCCATTTTATCCCTCTGAGTCAGCTTCGATTTGATATATTATGGGCCCCGTGCGTCAATTGATGCTGCCACGAATGTCCATTTAAAGGCCAAGTGTGAAAGCCCACTCTATCAAATTCATGGGCCGAAAGAAAGGTATTTGAGCTCGAAGATAAATTGCTATAGATGAAGTTTGTAGCCCCTATTGTAGCCCTCCGAGTTAGATTCGATTTGATAAATTATGGGCCCCGTGGGTCAACCGATGCTGCCACAAACGTCCATTTGAAATCCAAGTGCGAAAGCCCACTCTATGAAATCCATGGGCCTAAACTAAGGTATTTGGGCTCGAAGATAAATCATTCTTGATGAATTTTATAGCCTCCATTGTAGCCCTTTGAGTTAACTTCGATTTGATATATTATGGGACCCGTGGGCCAACCGATGCTACCACCAACGTCCATTTGAAGCCTAAGTGAGAAAGCCCATTCTATCAAATTCATGGCCCTAAACAAAGGTCTTTGGGCTCGAAGATAAACCACTATAGATGAAGTTTATGGCCCCCATTGTAGCCCTCTGAGTGAACTTCGATTTGATGTATTATGGGCCTCATTGGTCAACCAATGCTGCCACGAATGTCCATTTGAAGCCCAAGTGCGAAAGCCCACTATATCAAATTCATAGGCCTAAACAAAGGTATTTGGGCACGAAGATAAATTGCTATAGATGAAGTTTATAGTCCCCATTGTAGCCTCTGAGTAAGCTTTGATTTGATGTATTATGGGCCCCATGGGTCAAGCAATGCTGCCACGAACGTCAAGCCCACTCTATCAAATTCATGGGCCGAAACAAAGGTATTGTGGCCCGAAGATAAATTGCTATAGATGAAGTGTATAGCTCCCATTTTAGCCATCTGAGTCAGCTTCAATTTGATATATTATGGGCCTCGTGGTTCAACCGATGCTACCACAAACGTCCATTTTAAGCCCAGGTGCGAAATCCACTCTATCAAATTCATGGGCGAATTAAAGGTATGTGGGCCTGAAGATAAATCGCTATAGACAAAGTTTATAGCCCCCATTTTAGCCCTCTGAGTCAGCTTCGATTTGATATATTATGGGCCCCGTGGGTCAACCGATGCTGCCACGAACATCCATTTAAAGCCCAAGTGGGAAAGCCCACTCTATCAAATTCATGCGGGTGAATCAAAGGTATGTGGGCCCGACGATAAATCGCTATAGATAGAGTTTGTAGCCGCCATTGTAGCCGTCTGAGTCAGCTTTGATTTGATATATTATGGGCTCCGTGGGTCACCGATGCTGCCACGAACGTCCATTTGAAACCCAAGTTTGAAAGCCCACTCTATCAAATTCATGGGCCTAAAGAAAGGTCTTTGTGCCTGAAAAATAAGCCACTATAGATGCAGTTTATAGCCCCCATTGTAGCCGTCTGAGTGAGCTTCGATTTGATGTATTATGGACCCTGCGGGTCAACCGATGCTGCCACGAACGTCCATTTAAAGCCCAAGTGCGAAAGCCCACTCTATCAAAGTCATGGGCCTCATCTAAGGTATTTGGGCCTGAAGATAAACTGTTATAGATGATGTTTATAGCCGCCATTGTAACACTCTAGGTCTGCTTTGATTTGATATATTATAGGCCCCGTGGGTCAACCGATACTGCCACGAACGTCCATTTGTAACCCAAGTGTGAAAGCCCACTCTATCAAGTTCATAGGCCTAAACAAAGGTATTTGGGCCTGAAGATAAACCGCTATAGATGAAGTTTATAGCCCTCTTTGTAACCCTCTGAGTCAGCTTTGATTTGATGTATTATGGGCCCCGTGGGTCAATCGATGCTACCACGAACATCCATTTAAAGCCCAAGTACGAAAGCCCACTCTATCAAATCCATGGGCCAAAACAAAGGAATTTGGACCCGAAGATAAATTGCTATACGTGAAGTTTATAGCCTCCATTGTAGCCCTCAAGGTTAGCTTTGATTTGATGTATTATGGGCCCAGTGGGTCAACCGATGCCGCCACGAACGTCCATTTTATGCCCAAATGCAAAAGCCCACTCTATCAAATTCATGGGTCGAAACAAAGGTATTAGGGCCGGAAGATAAATTGCTATAGAAAAAGTTTATAGCCCCCATTTTAGCCCTCTGGGTCAGCTTCGATTTGAT
This sequence comes from Mallotus nudiflorus, assembly GCA_947683625.1. Taxonomy (NCBI): domain Eukaryota; kingdom Viridiplantae; phylum Streptophyta; class Magnoliopsida; order Malpighiales; family Euphorbiaceae; genus Mallotus; species Mallotus nudiflorus. The sequence goes on from CANTUR010001868.1 coordinate 12,821, forward strand.
ATATTATGGGCCCCATGGGTACAACCGATGGTGCCACGAACGTCCATTTGATGCCCAAGTGTGAAAGCCCACCTATCAAATTCATAGGCCGAAACAAAGGTATTTGAGCCCAAAGATAAATTACTATAGATGAATTTGTAGCCCCCATTGTAGCCCTCTGAGTTAGCTTTGATTTATAAATTATGGGCCCCATGGGTCAACCGATGGTACCATAAACGTCCATTTGAAATCCAAGTGCGAAAGCCCACTCTATGAAATCCATGGGCATAAATAAAGATATTTGGGCCGAAGATAAATCGCTCTAGATGAAGTTTATAGTCTCCATTGTAGCCCTCTAAGTCAACTTCGATTTGATATATTATGGGCCCCGTGGGCCAACCGATGCTACCACTAATGTCCATTGAAGCCTAAGTACGAAAGCCCACTCCATCAAATTCATGGCCCTAAACAAAGGTCTTTGAGCACGAAGATAAACCACTATAGATGAAGTTTATGGCCCCCATTTTAGCCCTCTGAGTGAACTTCGATTTGATGTATTATGGGCCTTATGGGTCAACCGATGCTGAGCCACGAATGTCCATTTAAAGCCTAAGTGCGAAAGCCCACTTATCAAATTCATAGGCCTAAACAAAGGTATTTGGGCATGAAGATAACTTATATAGATGAAGTTTATAGTCCCCATTGTAGCCCTCTAAGTCATCTTTGATTTGATGTATTATGGGCCCCGTGGGTCAAGCAATGTTGCCATAAACGTCAAGCCCACTCTATCAAATTCAATGGCCGAACAAAGTTATTGGGGTCCAAAGATAAATCGCTATAGAGGATAGACAAAGTGTATAGCTCCCATTTGAGCCCCCTGAGTCAGCTTCAGTTTCATATATTATGGGCTCGGTGGATCAACCGATGCTGCCACGAATGTCCATTTAAAGCCCAAGTGCAAAAGCCTACTCTATCAAATTCATGGGCCAAATCAAAGGTATGTGGGCCCAAAGAGAAATTGCTATAGATGAAGTTTATAGCCCCCCATTTTCATCCTCTGAGTAAGCTTTGATTTGATATATTATGGGCCCCGTGGGTCAACCGATGCTGCCATGAATGTCCATTTGAAGCCCAAGTGCGAAAGTCCACTCTATCAAATTCATGGGACGAACCAATGGTATTGGGGCTGAAGATAAATCAGTATAGATGAATTTTATAGCCCCCATTTTAGCCCTCTACCTTAGCTTAGATTTGATATATTATGGGCCCATGGGTTAACCGATGCTGCCACGAATGTCAATTTGAAGCCCAAGTGAGAAAGCCCACTCTATCAAATTCAAAGTTATTTGGGCATGAAGATAAATTGCTATAGATGACGTTTATAGTCCCCATTGTAGGCCTCTGAGTTAGCTTTGATTTGATGTATTATGGGCCCCGTGGGTCAACCAATGCTGCCACGAACGTCAAGCCCACTCTATCAAATTCAATGGCCGAAACAAAGGTATTGGGGTCCGAAGATAAATTGCTATAGAGGATAGATGAAGTGTATAGCTCCCATTTTAGCCTCTGAGTCAGCTTCGGTTTGATATATTATGGGCCCGGTGGATCAACCGATGCTGCCCACGAATGTCCATTTGAAGCCCAAGTGCAAAAGCCTACTCTATCAATTCATGGGCCAAATCAAAGGTATGTGGGCCTAAAGAGAAATTGCTATAGACGAGTTTATAGCCCCTATTTTCACCATCTGAGTAAGCTTCGATTTGATATATTATGGGCCCGGTGGGTCATCCGATGCTGCCATGAACGTCCATTTAAAGCCCAAGGTTGAAAGCCCACTCTATCAAATTCATGGGCCAAAACAAAGGTATTTGAGCTCAAAGATAAATTGCTATAGATGAAGTTTGTAGCCCCATTGTAGCCCTCTTAGTTAGCTTTGATTTGATATATTATGGGCCCCGTGGGTCAACCGATGCTGCCACTAACGTCCATTTGAAATCCAAGTGCGAAAGCCCACTCTATCAAATCTATAGGCCTAAACAAAGGTATTTTGGGCCCGAAGGTAAATTGCAATAGATGAAGTTTATAGCCCCTATTGTAGCCCTTCTGAGTCAACTTCGATTTGATATAATATGGGCTCCATGGGCCAACCGATGCCACCACCAACGTCCATTTGAAGCCTACGTGCGAAAGCCGACTCTATCAAATCCATGGGCCCAAACAAAGGCATTTGGGCCAGAAGTAAATCACTATAGATGAAGTTTATAGCCCCCAATGTAGCCCTCTGAGTCAGCTTTGATATGATATATTATGGGCCTCGTGGGTCAACCGATGCTGCCACGAACGTCAATTTGAAGCCCAAGTGCTAAAGTCCGCTTTATCAAATTCATGGGCCGAAACAATGGTATTGGGGCAGAAGATAAATCGGTATAGATGAAGTTTATAGCCCTCATTTTAGCCCTCTACCTCAGCTTCATTTGATATATTATAGGCCCCGTGGGTTAACCGATGCTGCCACGAACATCAATTTGAAGCCCAAGGGCGAAAGCCCACTCTATTAAATTCATGGGCCTAAACAAAGGTATTTGGCCCTGAAGATGAATTGCTATAGATGAAGTTTATAGCCCCCATTTTAGCCCTCTGAGTTAGCTTCGATTTGCAGTATTATAGCCCCGTGGGTGAACCAATGCTGCCGACGAACGTCAATTTGAAGCCCAAGTGCGAAGTCCACTCTATCATATTCATAGGCTGAAACAACGGTATTGGGGGCTGAAGATAAATCGGTATAGATGAAGTTTATAGCCCCCATTATAGCCCACTGAGTCAGCTATGATATGATATAATATGGGCCCTGTGGGTTAGCCGATGTTGCCATGAACGTCCTATTTGAAGCCCAAGTGCGAAAGCCCACTCTATCAAATTCATGGGCCGAAACAAAGGTATTGGGGCTCGAAGATAAATCACTATAGACAATGTTTATAGTCTCCATTTTCACCCTTTGAGTCAGCTTCGATTTGATATATTATAGGCCTCGTGGGTCAACCGATGCTGCCCACAAACGTCCATTTGAAGCCCAAGTACGAAAGCCCACTCTATTAAATTCATGGGCCGAAATAAAGGTATTTGGGCTCAAAGATAAATCGTTATAGATGAAGTTTAAAGCTGCCATTATAGCCCTCTGAGTCAACTTCGATTTGATATATTATGGGCCCCGTGGGTCAACCGATGCTACCACGAACTTCCATTTGAAGCCCAAGTACGAAAGCCTACTCTATCAAATTCATGGGCCGAAATAAAGGTATTTGGGCTCGAAGATAAACCACTATAGAGGAAGTTTATAGCCCCCATTGTAGCCCTCTAAGGAACCTTCAATTTGATATATTATGGGCCTCGTGGTTCAACCGATGCTGCCACGAACGTCCATTTGATCCCAAGTGCGAAAGCCTACTCTATCAAATTCATATGCTAAAACAAAGGTATTTGGGCCTGAAGATAAACCGTTGTAGACAAGTTTATAGCACCCATTGTATCCCTCTGAGTCAGCTTTGATTTGATAAATTATGGGCCCTGTGGATCAACCGATGCTGCCGATGAACGTCCATTTAAAGCCCAAGTGTGGAAGCCTACTCTATCAAATTCATGGGTCAAAATAAAGGTATTTGGGCCAAAAGATAAACTGCTATAGATGGATTTTTATAGCCCCTATTGTAGCCCTCTGACACAGCTTCGATTTCATATATTATAGGCCCCATGGATCAACCGATGCTGCCACGAACGTCCATTTGAAGCCCAAGTGCGAAGGCCTACTCTATCAAATTCATGGGCCGAAATAAAGGTATTTTGGCCCGAAGATAAACTGCTATAGATGAAGTTTATAGCCCCCATTATAGTCCTCAGACTCAGCTTCGATTTGATGTATTATGGGCCCCATGGGTCAACCAGTGCTGCCACGAACATCCATTTGAAGCCCAAGTATGAAAGCCTACTCTATCAAATTCATGGGCTGAAACAAAGGTATTTGGGCCCAAAGATAAACTGTTATAGATGAATTTTATAGCCCCTAATGTAGCCCTTTGAGTCAACTTCCATTTCATATATTATGGGCCCTGTGGGTCAACCGATGCTGTGATGAATGTCTATTGAAGCCCAAGTGCGAAAGCCCACTCTATCAAATTCATGGGCCTAGACAAAGGTATTTGGGCCCAAAGATAAACCGCTATAGATGAATTTTATAGCCCCCATTGTAGCCCTCTGAGTCAGCTTTGATTTAATGTATTATGGGACTCGTGGGTCAATCGATGCTGCCACGAACGTCCATTTGAAGCCCAAGTACGAAAGCCCACTCTATCATATCCATGGGCCTAAACAAAGGTATTTTGGCCCAAAGATAAACCGCTATAGAGGTAGTTTATAGCCCCCATTATAGCCCTCTGAGGATGCTTCAATTTGATATGTTATGGGCCAAGTGGGTTAACCGATGCTGCCTCGAACATCCATTTGAAGCCTAAGTGCGAAAGCTAACTCTATCAAATTCATAGGCCTAAAAAAAGGTATTTAGGCCCGAAGATAAACCACTACAAAACAAGTTTATAGCCCCCATTGTAGCCCTCTGAGTATGCTTCGATTTGATGTATTATGGGCCCCGTGGGTCAACCGATGCTGCCACGAACGTCTAATTGAAGCCCAAGTTCAAAAGCCCACTCTATCAAATCCATGGGCCGAACAAAGGAATTTAGGCCTGATGATAATCGTTATAGACAAAGTTTATAGCCCCCATTGTAGTCCTCTGAGTCAGCTTCGATTTGAAATATTATGGGCCCCGTGGGTCAACCGACGCTGCCCACGAACGTCCATTTGAAGCCCAAGTATGAAAACCCACTCTAGCAAATCCATGGGCCGAAGCAAAGGTATTTGGACCCGAAGATAAATCACTATATATGAAGTTTATAGCCCCCATTTTAGCCCTCTGAGTCAGCTTTGATATGATATAATATAGGCCCCGTGGGTCAACCGATGCTGCCCACGAATGTTAATTTGAAGCCCAAGTGTGAAAGCCCACTCTATCAAATTCATAGGGCCGAAACAATGGTATTGGGGCCCGAAGATAAATCGCTATAGACGATGTTTATAGCCCCCATTTTTACCCTCTGGGTCAGCTTCAATTTGATATATTATAGGCCCCGTGGGTCAACTGACGCTGCCACGAACGTCCATTTGAAGCCCAAGTGTAAAAGCCCACACTATCAAATTCATGGGCCAAAACAAAGGTATTTGGGCCCGAAGATAAACCACTATAAAGGAAGTTTATAGCCTCCATTATAGCCCTCTGAGGACCTTCGATTTGATATATTATAGGCCTTGTGGTTCAACCGATGCTGCCACGAACGTCCATTTGAAGCTAAGTGCGAAAGCCCACTCTATCAAATTCATGTGCCAAAATAAAGGTTTTTTAGCCTAAAGATAAACTGCTATAGAGAAAGTTTTTAGCTCCCATTGTATCCTTCTGAGTCAGCTTTTATTTGATATATTATGAGCTCCATGGATCAATCGATGCTGCCACAAAGTCCATTTAAAACCCAAGTGCGGAAGCCTACTCTATCAAATTCATGGGCCTAAACAAAGGTATTTGAGCCCAAAGATAAACTGCTATAGATCGAGTTTATAGCCCCCATTGTAGCCCTCTAAGGTCAGCTTCGATTTCATATATTATAGGCCCCGTGGGGTCAACCGATGCTGCCACGAACGTCCATTTGAAGCCCAAGTGCAAAAGCCCACTCTATCAAATTCATAGGCCGAACAAAGGTATTTTGGCCCAAAGATAAACTGCTATAGATGAAGTTTATAGCCCCCATTGTGGTCCTCTGAGTCAGCTTTGATTTGATGTATTATGGGCCCCATGGGTCAATCGATGCTGCCACGAACGTCCATTTAAAGCCCAAGGGCGAAAGCCCACAATATCAAATTCATGGCCCGAAACATTGGGTCAACCGATGCTGTCAATGAACGTCCATTTGAAGCCCAAGTGTGAAAGACCACTCTATCAAATCCATGGGCCTAAACAAAGGTATTTGGGCCCGAAGATAAACCGTTATAAATGAAGTTTATAGCCCCCAATGTAGTCCATTGAGTCAACTATGATTTGATATATTATGGGCCCCGTGGGTCAACCAATGTTGACACAAATGTCCCTTTGAAGCCCAAGTGCGAAAGCCCAACTCTATCAAATTCATGGGCTTAAATAAAGGTATTAGGCCCGAAGATAAACAGGTATAGATGAAGTTTGTACCCCCCATTGTAGCTCTCTGAGTCAGCATCAATTTGTGGTATTATGGGCCGAAATAAAGGTATTTAGGCTAGAATATAAATAGTTAAAGATGAAGTTTCTAGCCCCCCTTGTAGCTTTTTGAGTCAGCTTCGATTTGATATATTATGGGCCCCGTGGGTCAACCGATGCAACCATGAACGTCCATTTGAAGCCCAAGTGCTATCAAATTCATGGGGCTAAACAAAGGTATTTGGGCCTGAACATAAACTGCTATCAATGAAGTATATAGCCCCCATTATAGCCCTCTAAGCCAGCTTCAATTTGATATATTATGGGCCCTGTGGGTCAACTGATGCTGCTACGAATGTCCATTTGAAGTCCAAGTGTGAAAGCCCCCTCCATCAAATTCATGGGCCTAAATAAAGGTATTTTTGGCCTGAAGATAAATCGTTATAAATGTAGTTTATAGCCCCCATTGTAGCCCTCTGGGTCAGCTTCGATTTGATATATTATGGGCCCCATGGGTCAACCGATGCTGCCACGAACGTCCATTTGATACCCAAGTGCGAAAGCCCACTCTATCAAATTCATAGGCCAAAATAAAGGTATTTGGGCCTGAATATGAATCACTAAAGATGAATTTTATAGCCCCCATTGTAGCCTTTTGAGTCAGCTTCGATTTGATATATTATGGGCCCCATGGGTCCAACCGATGCACCCACGAATGTCCATTTGAAGCCCAAGTGCGAAAGCCCACTCTATTAAATTCATGGGCCTAAATAAAGGTATTTGGGCCTGAATATGAACTGCTAAAGACAAATTTTGTAGCCCCTATTGTAGCCCTTTGAGTCAGCTCTCGATTTGATATATTATAGGCCCCATGGGTCAACCGATGTAGCCACGAACGTCCATTTGAAGGCCCAAGTGCGAAAGCCCACTCTATCAAATTCATGGGCCTAAACAAAGGTATTTGGGCCCTATGATAAAGTGCTATAAATGAATTTCTTAGCCCCCATCGTAGCTCTCTGAGTCAAATTCAATTTGATGTATTATAGGCCCCGTGGATCAACCGATGCTGCCACGAACATCCATTTGAAGCCTAAGTATGAAAGCCCACTCTATCAAATCCATGGGCCTAAACAAAGGTATATGGCCTGAAGATTAACCACTATAAATGAAGTTTATAGCCCCCAATGAAGTTCTCTAAGTCAGCTTCGATTTGATATATTATAGGCCCTTGTGGGTCAACCGATACTGCAAAGAATGTCCATTTGAAGCCCTAGTACAAAAGCCCCCCTCTATCAAATTCATTGGCCTAAACAAAGGTATTTGTGCCCAAAGATAAACCTTTGTAGATGAATTTTATAGCCGCCATTGTAGCCCTCTAGGTCAGCTTCCATTTCATATATTATAGGCCCCATAGGTTAACCGATGCTGCCATGAACGTCCATTTGAATCCCAAGTGCGAAATCCCACAATATCAAACTCTTGGGCCAAAACGAAGGTATTTGCACCCGAAGATAAATTTCTATCGACGAATTTTATAGCCCCTATTATAGCCTTCTGAGTCAGTGTTGATTTGGTATATTATGAGCCCCATGAGTTAACCGATGCTGCCACGAACGTCCATTTGATGTCCAAGTGTGAAAGCCCACTCTATGAAATTCATCGGCCTAAACAAAGGTATTTAGGCCCAAAGATAAACCGCTATAGATGAAGTTTATAGCCCCCATTGTAGCCCTCTGAGTCAGCTTTCATTTGATATATTATGGGCCCCATGGGTCAACCGATGCTGTGATGAACATCATTTGAAGCCCAAGTGCGAAAGCCCACTCTATCAAACTCATGGGCTGAAACAAAGGTATTTAAGCCTAAAAAAAATTCGCTATAGAGGAAGCTTGTAGCCCCCATTGTAGCTCTCTGAGTCAGCTTCGATTTGATATATTATAGGGCCCGTGGGTAAACCGATGCTGCCATGAACGTCCATTTGGAGCCCAAGTACGAAAGCCACTCTATCAAAATCATGGGCCAAAATAAATGTATTTGGGCCCGAAGATAAAGAGCCATAGACAAATTTTATAGCCATCATTGTAGCCCTCTATTTCAGCTTTGATTTTATATATTATGGGGCCCCGTGGGTCAACCGATGCTGCCACAAACATCCATTTGAAGCCCAAGTGCGAAAGCCCACTCTATCAAATTCATGGGCCTAAATAAAGGTATTTGGGATCCAAGATAAACCCGCTATAGATGAAGTTCATAGCCCCCATTGTAGCCCTCTAAGCCAAATTCGATTTTGATATATTATGGGCCCCATGGGTCAATCGATGCCGCCACAAACATCTAATTGAAGCCCAAGTGCGAAAGCCCCCTCTATCAAATTCATGGGCCAAAACAATGGTATTTGGGCCCAAAGATAAAGCGCTATAGATGAAATTTATAGCCCCTTTTGTAGCCCTATGAGTCAGCTTCGATTTAATATATTATGGGCCCCGTGGGTCAACCGATGCTGCCACCAACGTCCATTTGAAGCCCAAGTGTGAAAGCCCACTCTATCAAATTCATGGGCCTAAACAAAGGTATTTGGACTCGAATATAAACTACTATAGATGAAGTTTATAGCCCCCATTGTAGCCCTTTAAATCAGCTTCAATTTGATATATTATGGGCCCCTTGGCTCAACCGATGCTGCCACGAACGTCCATTTAAAGCCCAAGTGCGAAAGCCCACCCTATCAAATCCATGGCCCTAAATAAAGGTATTTGGGCCTGAAGATAAATCGCTATGAACAATGTTTTATAGTCCCCAATGTAGTCCTCTGAGTCAGCTTGAATTTGATATATTATGGGCCCCGTGGGTCAACCGATGCTACCACGAATGTCCATTTGAAGCCCAAGTGCAAAAGCCCAGTCTTGAAAATTCATGGGCCTAAACAAAGGTATTTAGGCTCGAAGATAGACCATTATAGATTGAAGATTATAGCCCCCATTTTAGCCCTTTGTGTCAGCTTCGATTTGATATATTATGGGCCCTATGGGTCAACTGATGCTGCCGACGAACGTCCATTTGAAGCCTGAGTGCGAAAGCCCACTCTATCAATCTCCTGGGCTGAAACAAAGGTATTTGGGCATGAAGATAAATTGCTATAGACAAAGTTTATAGCCACCATTATAGCCCACGAAGTTAGCTTCAATTTGATATATTATGGGCCCAATGGGTCAACTGATGCTGCCATGAACGTCCATTTAAAGCCCATATGCGAAAGCCCACTCTATACGTCCATTAGAATCCCAAGTGCGAGAGCCCACTCTATCAAATTAATGGGCCTAAACAAAGTTATTTGGGCCCGAAGACAAGCTGCTATAGACAAAGTTTATAGCCCTCTGAGTCAGCTTCGATTTGATATATTATATGGCCCGTGGGTCAACCGACACTGCCACGAACGTCCATTGGAAGCCCAAGTGTGAAAGCCCATTCTATCAAATAATCGGCCTAAAGAAAGTTGTTTTGGCCCCTAAGATACACTGCTATAAATGAAGTTGATAGCCCCCTTTGTAGCCCTCTAAGTCAGCTCTCGATTTGATATATTATGGGCCCCCATGCGTCAATCGATGGTGCCACAAACGTCTATTAGAAGCTTTGTCTATAGCAGTTTGTCTTCAGGCCCAAATACCTTTGTTTCAGCCCATGGATTTGATTGAGTCGGCTTTCACACTTAGGCTTCAAATGGACATTTGGGGTAGCTTCGATTGACCCATGGGGCTCATAATATGTCAAATCGAAGCTGACTCAAAGGGCTATGATAGGAGCTTTAAACTTCATCTATAGCAGTTGGTCTTAGGCCCAAATACCTTTGTTTAGGCCCATGGATTTGATAGAGCGGGCTTTCACACTTGGGCTTCAAATGGACGTTCATTGAAGCTTCAGTTGACTGACGGGGCCCATAATATATCAAATTGAAGATGACTATAGAGCTATAATGGGGGATAGAAACTTCATCTATAGCAGGTCATCTTCGGGCCCAAATATTTTTGTTTAGGCCCATGGATTTGATAGAGTGGGATTTCACACTAGGGTTTCAAATGGACGTTCATGGGCATCATCGGTTGACCCACGGGACCCATAATATATTAAATCAAAGCTGACTCAGAGGACTATAATAGGGACTATAAAGTTCATCTATAGTAGTTTGTCTTCAGGACCAAATACCTTTATTTAGGCCCATGGATTTGATAGAGTGGGGTTTCAAACTTGGGCTTCAAACGGACGTTCATAGGCAGCATCGGTTGACCCACAGGGCCCATAATATATCAAATTAAAGCTGACTCAGAGGCCTATAATGGGGGCTATAAACTTTGTATATAGCGGTTTATCTTCAAACCGAAATACCTTTGTTTAGGGCCATGGATTTGATTAAGTCAGCTTTCGCACTAGGGCTTTAAATGGACGTTCGGGGCAGCTTCGGTTGACCCACGAGGTCCATAATATATCAAATCGAAGCTAGCTCAGAGAGCTATAATAGGGGCTATAAACTTCATAAATAGCGATTTGTCTTCGGGCCCAAATAGCTTTGTTTAGGCCCACAGATTTGATAGAGTGGGCCTTCACACTTTAGCTTCAAATGGATTTTCGTGGCAGCATCAGTTGACCCCACGGGGCCCATAATATATCAAATCGAAGCTGACTTAAAGAGCTATAATAGGGGCTATAAACTTCATCTATAGTGGGCCATCTTCGAGCCTAAATTTTTTTGTTTAACCCCCTGGATTTGATATAGTGGGCATTCCTACTTGTGCTTCAAATGGATGTTCGTGGCAGCATCGATTGCCCACAGGGCCCATAATATATCAAATTAAAGCTGACACAGAGGAATATATTGGGGGACTATAAACTTCATCTATAATAGTTTTTCATCTGGCCCAAATATCTCTGTTTAGGCCCATGGATTTAATAGAGTCAGCTTTTGCATTTGGGCTTCAAATGGACGTTCGTGGCAGCATCGGTTGAGCCATGGGGCCCATAATATACCAAATTGAAGCTGACTCAGAGGACTATAATGGGGGCTATAAACTTCATCTATAGCGGTTTGTCTTCACGCCCCAAATACCTTTGTTTAGGCCCATGAATTTGATAGAGTGGGCTTTCACACCTGGGCTTCAAATGTAAGTTCGTGGCAGCATCGGTTGACCCACGGGCCCATAATATATCAAATTGAAGCTGATTCAGAGGGCTATAATGGGGGCTATAAAATTTGTATACAGCAGTTTGTCTTCTGGTCCAAATAACTTTGTTTAGGCCCATGGATTTGATAGAGTAGGCTTTGGCACTTGGGCTTCAAATGGACGTTCGTGGCAGCATCGGTTAACCTATAGAGCCAATAATATATCAAATTGAAGCTAACTCAGAGAGCTATAATGGGGGGCTATACATTTCATCTATAGCGGTTTGTCTCTGGGTCTAAATACCTTTGTTTAGGCCCATGAATTTGATAGAGTGGGCTTTCGCACTTGGGCTTTAAATGGGCATTCGTGGCAGCATGGGTTGACCCACAGAGCCCATAATATATCAAATCGAAGCTGACTCAGAGAGCTATAATGGGGGCTATAAACTTCATCTATAGCAGTTTATCTTCAAGCCTAAATACCTTTATTTAGACCCATGAATTTAATAGAGTGGGCTTTCACACTTGGGCTTCAAATGGACGTTCGTGGCAGTATCGGTTGGCCCATGAGGCCCATAATATATCAAATCAAAGCTGAATCAGAGGGCTATAATAGGGGTTATGAACTTCATCTATATCAATTTGTCTTTAGGCCTAAATACCTTTATTTAGGGCCATGGATTTGATAGAGTGGGCTTTCGCACTTGGGATTCAATTAGACGTTCATCGCAGCTTCGGTTGACCCATAGGGCCCATAATAAATCAAATCGAACCTGAATCAGAGAGCTATAATAGTGGCTATAAACTTCATCTATAGCAAGTCATCTTCGGGCCTAAATATTTTTATTTAGGCCCATCGATTTGATAGAGTGGGCTTTCCCACTTGGGATTCATATGGATGTTTGTGGCAGCATCGGTTGACCCACGGGACCCATAATATATCAAATCGAAGCTGACATAAAGGACTATAATGGGGGCTATAAACTTCATCTCTAGCAGTCTATCTTCTGGCACAAATACCTTTGTTTAGGTCCATGGATTTAATAGAGTCAACTTTCGTACTTGGGCTTCTAATGGACGTTTGTGGCAGCATCGGTTGACCCACGGGGCCCATAATATATCAAATTGAAGCTGACTCAGAGGCCTATAATGGCGGCTATAAACTTCATCTATATTGGTTACTCTTTGGGCCCAAATTCCTTTTTTAGGCCCATGTATTTGATAGAGTGGGCCTTCATACTTGAGATTCAAATGGACGTTCGTGGCAACTTCGGTTGACCCACGGGGCCCATAATATATCAAATCGAAGCTGACTCAAAGGGCTATAATGGGGGCTATAAACTTCATCTATAGTGGGAGGCCAATGGATTTGATAGAGTGGGCTTTCAAACTTAGGCTTTAAATGGACATTCATCGCAGTATCGGTTGACCCACAAGGTCCATAATATATCAAATTGAAGCTGACTCAAAGGACTATAATGGGGGCTATAAAATTAATGATTAGCGGTTTGTCTTTGGGCCTAAATACCTTTGTTGTGCCCCACAGATTTGATAGTGTGGAATTTCATACTTGGACTTCAAATGGACGTTCGTGGCAGCATCAGTTGACCCACGGGGCCAATAATATATCAAACCGAAGCTGACTCAATGGGCTATAATGGGGACTATAAGATTCATCTATAGCGGTTTTTCTTGGGGCCCAAATACCTTTGTTTAGGCCCATGAATTTGATAGAGTGGGCTTTCACACTTGGGCTTCAAATGGACGTTTGTGGCAGCATCAGTTAACCCACGACGCTCATAATATATCAAATCGAAGCTGACTCAGATGTCTATAATGGGGGCTATAAACTTTGCCTATAGCAGTTTGTCTTAGGGCCCAAATACCTTTATTTAGGCCCATGGATTTGATAGAGTGGGCTTTCACATTTGGGCTTCAAATGAACATTTGTGGCAGCATCGGTTGACCCATGGAGCCCATAATATATCAAATCAAAGTTGACTCAAAGGACTATAATGGGGGCTATAAACTTCATCTATAGCAATTTGTATTCAAGCCCAAATACCTTTGTTTAGGCCTATGAATTTGATAGAGTGGGCTTTCGCACTTGGGCTTCAAATGGATGGTCGTGGCAGCATCGGTTGATCCACAAGGCCCATAATATATCAAATCGAAGCTGACTCAGAGGGCTATAAAGGGGGCTATAAACTTCATCTATGGCAATTTTTCTTTGAGCCCAAATACCTTTGTTTAGGCTGATGAATTTGATAGAGTGGGCTTTCGCACTTGGGCTTTAAATGGATGTTCGTGGCAGCATCGGTTAACCAACGGAGCCCATAATATCTCAAATTGAAGCTGACTCAGAGGGCTATAAAGGGGGCTATAAACATCATCTATAACAGGCCGTCTTCATGCCCAAATATTTTTGTTTAGCCCCATGGATTTGATAGAGTAGGCTTTCATACTTGGACTTTAAATGGACGTTCGTGACAGGATTTGTTGACCCATGGGACCCATAATATATCAAATCGAAGCTGACTCAGAGGGCTATAAAGGGGGCTATAAACTTCATCTATGGCCGGTTTCTCATCAGGCCCAAATACCTTTGTTTAGGGCCATGAATTTAATAGAGTGGGCTTTCGCACTTGGGCTTCAAATGGACGTTCGTGGCATCATCGATTGGCCAACGGAGCCCATAATATCTCAAATCAAAGCTGACTCAGAGGCTATAATGAGGGCTATAAACATCATTTATAGCAGTTTGTCTTCGGGCCTAAATACCTTTGTTTAGACCCATGAATTTCATAGAGTGGGCTTTCACACTTGGGCTTCAAATGGACATTCGTGGCAACATCGGTTGATTGATGGGGTCCATAATATATCAAATCAAAGCTGAATCAGAGGGCTATAATGGGGGCTATAAACTTTGTCTATAGCAGTTTGTCTTCAGGCCCAATTACCTTTGTTTATGCCCATGGATTTGATAGAGTAGGCTTTCGCACTTGGGCTTCAAATGGATGTTCGTGGCAGCATCAGTTGACCCCACGGGGCCCATAATATATCAAATCAAAGCTGAATCAGAGGGGCTATAATGGGGGCTATAAACTTCATCTATAGCGGGCCATCTTTGGGCCCAAATATTTTTATTTTAGGCCATGGATTTGATAGAGTGGGCTTTCGCACTTGGGCTTCAAATGGGCGTTCGTGGCAGCATCGGTTGACCCATGGGGCCCATAATATATCAAATCGAAGCTGATTCAGAGGGCTATAAACTTCATCTATGGTGGTTTCTTTGGGCCCAAATACCTTTGTTTAGGACCATGAATTTGATAGAGTGGGCTATCATACTTGGTCTTCAAATGGACATTCGTGGCATCATTGGTTGACCCACGGAGCCCATAATATATCAAATCAAAATTGACTCAGAGAGCTATAATGAGGGCTATATACTTTATCTATAACGGTTTGTCTTTTGACACAAATACCTTTATTTAGGCCTATGAATTTGATAGAGTGGGCTTTCGCACTTGGGCTTCAAATGGACATTCGTGGCAGCATCAGTTGACCCACGGGGCCCATAATATATCAAATTGAAGCTGAATCATAGGGCTATAATAGGGGCTATAAACTTCTTTTATAGTGGGCAATCCTCGGGCCCCAATATTTTTGTTTAGGCCCATGGATTTGATAGAGTGGGCTTTCGCACTTGGGCTTCAAATGGATGTTCGTGGCAGCATCGGTTAACCCACGGGGCCCATAACATATCAAATCGAATCTGACTCAAAGGGCTATAATGGGCACTATAAACCTCATCTATAGCGGTTTGACTTCGGGCCCAAATACCTTTGTTTAGGCCCCATGGATTTGATAGAGTAGGTTTTCACACATGGGCTTCAAATGGACATTCTTGGCAGCATCGGTTGACCCACAGGGCCCATAATACATCAAATTAAAGTTGACTCAGAGGGCTATAATGGGGGCAATAAACTTCATCTATATCGGTTTGGCACTTGGGCTTCAAATGGACGTTTATGGTAGCATCGGTTAACCACGGGGCCCATAATATATCAAATCAAAGCTGACTCAGAGGGCTATACACTTTGTCTATAGTGGTTTTCCTCTTAAAGTCCAAATACCTTTCTTTAGGCCCATGAATTTGATAGAGTGGGCTTTTGCACTTGGGCTTCAAATGGACATTCGTGGTAGCATCGGTTGACCAACGGGGCCTATAATATATCAAATCAAAGATGAATCAGAGGGCTATAAACTTTGTCTATAGCGATTTGTCTTTGGTCCCAAATACCTTTGTTTAAGCTTATGGATTTAATAGAGTGTGCTTTTGTACTTGGGTTTCAAATGGACGTTCGTGGCAGCATCGTTTGAGCCACAGGGCCCATAATATATCAAATCAAAGTTGAATTAGAGGGCTATAATGGGGACTATAAACTTTTTCTATAGCAGTTTGTCTTCGGGCCCCAAATACCTTTGTTTAGACCCATGAATTTGATAGAGTGGGCTTTCGTACTTGGTCTTCAAATGGACATTCGCAACAGCATCGATTGACCCCACATAGCCCATAATATATCAAATCGAAGCCTGACTCAGAGGGCTATAATTGGGGCTATAAACTTTGTCTATAGCGGTTTGTATTTGGGCCCAATTACCTTTATTTAGGCCCATGGATTTGATAGAGTGGACTTTCACACTTGGAATTCAAAAAGACGTTTGTGGCAGCATCAGTTGACCCGCAGGGCCCATAATATATCAAATTGAAGCTGATTCAGAGGGCTATAATGGGGCTATAAACTTTATCTTTATCAGTTTTTCTTCAGGCCCAAATACCTTTGCTTAGACCCATGAATTTGATAGAGTAGGCTTTCGCACTTGGGCTTCAAATGGACGTTCGTTGGCAGCATCAATTGACCCACAGAGCCCATAATATATCAAATCGAAGCTGACTCAGAGGGCTATAATGGGGATATAAACTTTGTCTATAGTGGTTTGTCTTCAGGCCCAATTCCCTTTGTTTAGGCCTATGGATTTGATAGAGTGGGCTTACGCACTTGGGCTTCAAATGGACATTCATGGCAGCATCGGTTGAACCACGGGGGCCTATAATATATCAAATTGAAGTTGAATCAGAGGGCTATAAACTTCATCTATAGCAGGCTATCTTTAGGCCCAAATATTTTTGTTTAGGCCCATGGATTTGATAGAGTAGGCTTTCGCACTTGGGCTTCAAATGGGCATTCGTTGCAGCATCGGTTGACCCACGAGGCCCATAGTATTTCAAATCGAAGCTGACTCAAAGGGCTATATTGGGGGCTATAAACTTTTTCTATGACGATTTGTCTTCGGGCCTAAATACTTTTGTTTAGCCCATGAATTTGATAGAGTGGGCTTTCGTACTTGGGCTTCAAATGGGACGTTCGTGGTAGCATCGGTTGACCCACAGAGCCCATAATATATCAAATCGAAGCTGAATTAGAGAGCTATAATAAGGGCTATAAAATTCATCTATAGCAGTTTGTCTTCGAGCCCAAACACCTTTGGTTAGGCCCATGAATTTGATAGAGTGGGCTTTCACACTAGGGCTTCAAATGGATGTTCGTGGCAGCATCGATTGACCCATGGGGCCCATAATATATCAAATCAAAGCTGAATCAGAAGGCTATAATGGGGTCTATAAACCTCATCTATAGTGGTTTGTCTTCAGGCCCAAATACCTTTGTTTAGGCCCATGAATTTGATAGAGTGGGCTTTCACACTTGGGCTTCAAATGGACGTTCGTGGCAGCATCAGTTCACCCACAGAGCCCATAATATATCAAATTGAACCTAAATTAGAGGGCTATAATGGGGGCTATAAACTTCATCTATGGAGGGCCATCTTCAGGCCAAAATATTTTTGTTTATGCCCATTGATTTGATACAGTGGGCTTTCGCACTTGGGCTTCAAATGGGCGTTCGTGGCAGCATCAGTTGACCCACGGGGCCCATAATATATGAAATCGAAGCTGACTCAGAGGGCTATCATAGGGGCTATAAACTTCATCTATTACGGGCTGTCTTTGGGCCAAAATATTTTTATTTAGCCCATGGATTTGATAGAGTGGGTTTTCGCACTTGGACTTCAAATGGGTGTTCGTGGCAGCATCGGTTGACCCACGGGGCCCATTATATTTCAGATCGAAGCTAACTCAGAGGGCTATAATGGGGGCTATAAACTTCATCTATGGCCATTTTTCTTCGGGCCCAAATACCTTTGTTTACACCCATGAATTTGATAGAGTGGGCTTTTTGCACTTAGGCTTCGAATGGACGTTCATGGCAGCATTAGTTGACCACCAGGCCCATAATATATCAAATCAAAGCTAGATCAGAGCGCTATAATGGGGGCTATAAACTTTGTCTAAAGCAGTTTGTCTTTGGGCACAATTACCTTTGTTTAGGCCTATGGATTTGATAGAGTGGGCTTACGCACTTGGGCTTCAAATGGACATTCATGGCAGGTATCGATTGACCCACGGGGCCCATAATATATCAAATCAAAGCTGAAATTGAGGGCTATAATAAGGGCTATAAACTTCATCTATAGCAAGCCATTTTTGGGCCAAAATATTTTTATTTATGCCTATGAATTTGATAGAGTGGGGTTTTGCACTCTGGGCTTCAAATGGCATTCGTGGCAGCATCGGTTGACCCACAGTGCCCATAATATATCAAATCGAAGTTGACTCAGAGGGCTATAATAGGGGCTATAATCTTCATCTATGGTGGTTTATCTTCAGGCCCAAATACCTTTATTTAGGCCCATGAATTTGATAGAGTGGGCTTTCGCACATGGGGCTTCATATGGACATTCGTGGTAGCATCGGTTGACCCACGGGGCCCATAAAATATGAAATCAAAGTTGACTCAAAGGGCTATAATGGGGGCTATAAATTTCATCTATTGCGGTTTGTCTTCGGGCCCAAACACCTTTGTTTAGGTTGATGAATTTGATAGAGTGGAATTTTGCACTTGGCCTTCAAATGGACATTCGTGGTAGCATCAGTTGACCCACGTGGCCCATAATATATCAAATTGAAGCTAGCTCAGATGGCTATAATGGGGGCTGTAAACTTCATCTATGGTGGTTTATCTTTGTGCCCAAATACCTTTGTTTAGGCCCATGAATTTAATAGAATGGGCTTTCGCACTTGGGCTTCAAATGGACGTTCGTGGCAGCATTGGTTAACCCACCGGGGCCCATAATATATCAAATCGAAGCTGGATCAATGGGCTATAATGGGGGCTATAAACTTTGTTTATACTGGTTTGTCTTCGGGCCCAATTCCTTTGCTTAGGCCCATGGATTTGATAGAGTGGGCTTAGGCACTTGCGCTTCAAATGGACGTTCGTGGCAGCATCGGTTGACCCACGGGGTCCATAATATATAAAATAGAAGCTGAATCAGAGGGCTATAATGGGCGATATAAACTTCATCTTATAGTAGGCCATCTTCGGGCCAAAATATTTTTGTTTAGGCCCATGGATTTGATAGAGTGGGCTTTCGCACTTAGACTTCAAATGGGAGTTCGTGGTAGCATCGGTTGTCCCATCGGGCCCATAATATCTCAAATTGAAGTTGACTCAGACAGCTATAATTGGGGCTATAAACTTCATCTATGGCATTTTGTCTTTGGGCCCAAATACCTTTGTTTATGCCCATGAATTTGATGGAGTGGGCTTTCGCACTTGGACTTTAAATGGATGTTCGTGGCTGGATCGGTTGACCCACGGGGCCCATAATATATCAAATCGAAGCTGACACAGAGGGCTATAATGGGGGCTATAAACTTCATCTATGGCAGTTTTTCTTCAAGCCCAAATACCTTTGTTTAGACCCATGAATTTGATAGAGTGCGCTTTCACACTTGGGCTTCAAATGGACATTAATGGCAGCATCGGTTGACCAACGAAGCCTATAATATATCAAATCGAAGCTAACCCAGAGGGCTATAATAGGGGCTATAAACTTCATTTATAATGGTTTGTCTTCGGCCCAAATATCTTTGTTTAGACCCATGAATTTGATAGAGTGGGCTTTCGCACTTGGGCTTCAAATGGACGTTTCATGGCAGCATCAGTTGACCCACGAGGTCCATATTATATCAAATCGAAGTTGAATCAGAGGGTTATAATGGGGGCTATAAAATTCATCTATAGCAATTTGTCTTTGGGCCCAATTACCTTTGTTTAGGCCCATGGATTTGATAAAGTGGGCTTTCGCACTTGGGCTTCAAATGGATATTTGTTGCAGCATCGGTTGACCCACGAGGCCCATAATATATATCAAATCAAAGCTGAATCAGAGGGTTATAATGGGGACTATAAACTTCATCTATAGCGGGCCCCTCTTCGGGCCCAAATATTTTTGTTTAGGCCATGGATTTGATAGAGTGGGCTTTCGCACTTGAGCTTCAAAATGGGCATTCGTGGCAGTATCGGTTTGACCCACAAGGCCCATAATATATCAAATTGAAGCTGAATCAGAGGGCTATAATGGGGGCTATACACTTCATCTATGGCGGTTTATCTTCGGGCCCCAAATACCTTTATTTAGGCCCATGAATTTGATAGAGTGGGCTTTCGCACTTAGGCTTCAAATGGACATTCGTGGCAGCATCGGTTGACCCACAGGGCTATAGCATATCAAATCAGAGCTGAATCAGAGGGTTATAATGGGCGCTATAAACTCCATCTATAGCGGGGCCTTCTTTAAGCCTAAATATTTTTGTTTAGGCCCATGGATTTGATAGAGTGGGCTTTCGTACTTGGGCTTCAAATGGGCGTTCGTGGTAGCATCAGTTGACCCACGGGGCTCATAATATAAAAAATTGAAGATTGAATCAGAGGGCTATAATGGGGGCTATAAACTTTTTCTATAGCAAGCCATCTTCGGGCCCAAATATTTTTGTCTAGGCCCATGGATTTGATAGAGTGGGCTTTTGCACTTGGGCTTCAAAATGGGGCTATAAACTTCATCTATGGCGGTTTTTCTTTGGGCCCAAATACCTTTATTTAGGCCCATGAATTTGATAGAGTGGGCTTTTGCACTTAGGCTTCAAATGGACATTCGTGGCAGCATCGGTTGACCCACAGAGCCCATAATATATCAAATCAAAGTTGACTTAGGGGGCTATAATGAGGGCTATAAACTTCATCTATAGCGATCTATCTTCTGATCCAAATACCTTTGTTTAGGCCCATGAATTTGATAGAGTGGGCTTTCACACTTGGGCTTCAAATGGACGTTCATGGCAGCATCGGTTGACCCACGGGGCCCATAATATATCAAATCGAAACTGAATCAGAGGGCTATAATGGGCGCTTTAAAATCCTTCTATAGTGGGCCTTCTTCGTGCCCAAATATTTTTGTTTATGCCCATGGATTTTATAGAGTGGGCTTTCATACTTAGGCTTTAAATGGGCGTTAGTGGCAGCATCGGTTGACCCACGAGGCTCATTATATAAAAAATCAAAGCTAAATCAGAGGGCTATAATAGGGGCTATAAACTTTATCTATAGCAGGCCATCTTCGGGCCCAAATATTTTTGTTTAGGCCCATGGATTTGATAGAGTGGGC
>CANTUR010001869.1:0-137198 GCA_947683625.1 Mallotus nudiflorus
TCCGATTCACTGATCCACAACTGATGATAACCTGACCTCAAGTCAACCTTAGAAAAGAACTGTGCACCCTGTAACTGATCAAACAAATCATCTATCCTCGGGAGAGGATACTTGTTCTTCACTGTCACCTTATTCAACTCTCTGTAGTCAATGCACAGTCTCAGGGCACCATCTTTCTTCTTCACAAACAGGACTGGTGCACCCCAATGAGAAACACTAGGTCTGATAAAACCTTTATCCAATAACTCTTGCAACTGCTCCTTCAACTCTCTCAACTCTGCAGGAGCCATACGATAAGGTGGCATAGATATAGGAGTAGTACCTGGAACCACATCTATACAGAACTTAATCTCTCTGTGAGGTGGTAAACCTGGCAACTCCTCGGGAAAAACATCAGGAAACTCACAAGCAACAGGGACATCTGTGAGTGACAACTTCTCCACTGACGTATCCCTGACCAATGCCAAATATCCCTAGCAACCTTTCTTCAACAACTTCCTAGCTGTAATAGCAGAAATAAGATTCTGAGGTGCTGAACTCCTGTCACCAACAAACTTAAACTCTTCTTCACCAGGAATTCTAAAAGTCACCTCCTTATTCCTGCAATCTACCACGGCAAAGTGCTGAGATAACCAATCCATTCCCAAAATAACATCAAACTCCATCACATCCAACAAAATCAAATCAGCGGGTAATTCTCTATCTCCCACGAGAACTGGACAACCAGAAAGAACAATATCGGCGTCCAAGGAATCGCTCAGAGGAGTGACAACAGACAAAGGAAAAGCCATCTTCGAAGCTTGCCAACAAGATTTAGAAGCAAAAATAGGAGAAACAAACGAATGCGTGGCACCCGGATCAAAAAAAACCCAAGCATCCAGGTAACAAACAGAAACAATACCTGCCACGACTGCATTAGATGCCTGAGCATCCTGCTGAGTCAGATGGAAGACTCTGGCCTGACCTCGACCTCCCTGCTGACTGGTAGAAGCCTGGCCAACACCTCTGGCACCTCTTCTAGTACCTCTACCACGACTCTGCTATGGAACAAACTGAGTGGAACTCTGATGCTGGGCTGGTGGTAACTGAAATGGCACGGGTGCTGCACTAGCAATCGACTGCTGTGGGAATCGTGAAATCTGCTGCTGCTGATACCCAGAATAAGGACACGATCTGGCAAAATGTCCTATCTGCCCGCATCTGAAGCATGTCAGCGGTGTCAGATAACACGGTCCCTGATGGACTATACCATAAGTCTGACAAACACTGGCCGCTGATCCAGAACTACGACCACTGCTACTGCTCGAAGCACCTGACCCAAATCTGAATGATCTACGCTGACCTCCATGGCCATGTCTACTGCTCCGATGCACTCGCTGCTGCTGTCTCTGACTCTGCTGAGTCGAACCTCGCTGCTGACTACTCGAACCAACATGAAAACTCGAATATGGAGTAGCCTGCAATCCACTCGACTGAACTCCCAACTGGTAATAATCAGGCATCGCTCCCTGCCTAACTAATCTCAGCTCGATCTCCTTGGCTAACTCAATCACAGACTCGAGAGTAAGGCCTGCTGTAGGCATACCAGCAAAAGCTGAACCCAAACCAGTAACATACGTAGTAACAGCGAAATACTGATCTCGCATCAGATCCTCTGCATATCTACCCAGACGAAGAAACTCTCGGGTATACTCCTCTATAGATCGATCTCCATGAGAAATACTAGTCAAATGGAGATGATAACTCAAACGAAGAGGCTCTGGACAAAATCTCCTCATAAATCGCTCTCGAAACTGAGCCCATGTCATCATCATCATAAAGGGCTGGATCATCTGAATGAACAAATCCAAGGCTGGTCCCTCAACAGACAACTCGACGATCATGATCCGCTGGTACTCGGTATGAGCAGTCCGAGTCCTAGTCTCCTAGTCTCAATCGCATGCAGAAAATCTAATGGATCGGAAGTACCATCAAAAGCAATCCTGCCAACTCGGGCATAGAACAAAGTTGCCTCAGGGTCAGACATACCCTGTTGATAGGCAGGCTAAACAGGCTGAACAACTGGAGGAATAGGAACATCAAACTCAGCTCAACAGCTCCTCGTCCTGTAACTCTCTCTGCCTACGGCGACCTACCGCTCCTCAAGGTCTACCTCTACCACGACCTCTACGTCTAACTGGCTGCTCAGGAGGTAAAACCTCATCCTGAAAAGATTCATCATCCTCAGCCTCAACGACCGGTGGAGCGACACGCGCTCGCCTCCTCATTCTGAAAAGACAAATGGAAAGATTCAGACAAAACAGACAACGGAAGAATAATGCTGAAAACTACAGCAAGGAATACTTATCAAGACATACTCAAACCTAATACACTGCAGTAGTCCAACAGAAAGCACAACTTTAAAACTAGGGCCACAACTCACATAACTAAGCCCTGACACAGAACTCCGCTCTGATACCAACTTTTTCACGACCCAAAACAGGGGCCATGACCGGCGCTAGGGAACGGGAATTCTTTCGAATCCGGAACCCGTAGCAAGCCTAAAAATAAAATAAATCATGCCATAATAACAGTAACAATATAATATGCAGCGGAAATAAAAATCATAATATCATAATATATTCACATCCACTGGATTTAATCAAAATCCCATCTCATAAATACATAATCTCTTTAATACAAATCCAGTTTCAATATATATACATCTCTTTAAAATAAAATACATGAAATCCAATACTTTAATTCACAACTACTGAGTGTCTAGAGTAAAATAAATAAGACTCAAGTAGACAATTTACATAAAGAAGCCGGGGCGGAAGAAATCCGGCGTATCGACCTGCTACTGAGGTCTGAAGAAGTTGACTCTCCTGGAAAAATATTCAACGGAGGGGAGTCAGACCTCACTGAGTGAATTACTATAATATATATACATACACACTAAGTGATAATGCATACAATCAACAGTATTTGTATAATATGTATATATACAGGCAATTGCACACAGATGCAATAAAAATCATTTTATATATTTTGTCTGAAAATCATCTTTTATGAAGGATCACATAGAACCCTAGAATATCGCAACCTCAGAAATAGTGTTAAACAACACTCTAGCCACACAGGCTCACTTATTCCAAATATATCCACTTAATCCATATGGACAGTAGACTGGCCCCGAGACACTAAGTCAACCGAGCTCCAACAGTCTGACTGCCAGTGTGATTGGCCCCGAGACACTTGGTCAACCGAGCTCCAGCAATCACACCTCCAAACCATATCTCACACATATCAATAATCATAATCAATCAATATCCACAAATAAGTTTAGTAATATAGCCTATATACTATAGGCGTATCGGTACGTACTCGGTCCTAGTGCTGCCCACTAGGTAGCACGTTCTATTGATATCCTTCATCATTAAATATAAAACATTCATTCACAAAAATAAATGATGCATGAATATAAATGAAATAACAATATAATCTATATATATACCAGAAATATACCAAAAGTAAACCAGGTATATTTCGAGTATATATATATCAAATACTTCAATCAAATTAAAATTAAGCTGGAAATATATTTAAAAACATTTTAAATATATTTTATTCACAAAATATGCATATAATTTAGTATATACCAAAATATACTTAATATAAACTTAAGAAATAATCAATTTATTTATGCATATTTAATCAACATAAAACATGCATTTCTAAATCATGCATCCTAAGCATATATATATAATATAGTAACTCACCTAATGCGCTCCACGAGACAGGTCCGACGGGCCTGGTCCACTAGCCCTCGGTCTCGGCGCAACTAAACAAGCAATAAATAATCGACATCAGAATAAACCTAACAGAAATCCTAGAATTCAATCTAGAGTATTTAACACAGAATCAGAAATTAGGGTTCGACTGGACATCTCGTTTTACGAGAATTCTATCGAAAATTTGGCAAAACTCCCTGTAAAACGGACATCTCTCTACTCAAAAGAGTAGAGCCGACCCTGCAAAGAAATACACTTCGAAAAATAGGCTCAACACAATCAAAATCCCACGGTCGGACTCCAAACTACAGTCCACCGACCGGGGTCACAAACACAGAACATATTCCAGATATACCAAAAATACCCTCACAACATAGAAATTCATTTTATAGGTGGAAATTACATAATTATCCTTAAAACACTGTAAAAACCGATTAAAACTCATTTATTAGAAAAACCGTATATTATATATATAATTGAAAATAATTCACGAAAAATAGTTTTAATTAGTTAAAAATACCAAATATTTTGTAGAAATCATTTTTATACCTTAAATAACTAATAAAACCAATTAAATTACATTTAAAACACAATTAACCCTAATTTCTCAAAATCACATAAACTTCAATATTCAAAATAAATACTTAGAAATTCATAAAAATTCCAAATAAATTCCTATAATCATTTCAACACCTAATTTAACCATAAACTCCAATTCATAATTTAAATAATTAATTTCCGAAAATTAGAAAATAATATTAAAATATTCAAAAATACCCAAAAATCCAAAAAATCTCCAAAAATTCTACAAAAAATTCATACATGTAGATTGAGCTACTAGGAACAACATTTTTGAAGGAAGTTTCCATGAATCATCCAATTCGAAGCTCAAAAAAATCGAAAACCCTAATAGGCCAAAATTGACAAAATCGAAACCTAAGCAATTCTAGACATTTTAGCTCAAACCAAAGCTAGAATCACACTCACCGGAGCTCAAGGAGAAGAAAGAGATCGGCAATGTCGAAAACGGTGGCCGGAATCGGCATGATCGACGGGTGGAATCGATTTTCGGCTTCTCCGGCCAAAATCGACTTCCAGGCGCGCGGAAACGGCCTCCTCAGGCGGCGGAATTGGTCGGGGAAGACGGTGGCACACCGGACGGCACACCCACGGTGAAGAAACGGCACGGGCAGCGACCGGGAACGGCGAAGGGAAGAATCGGGAGGAGAAGAAGAAGTCGGTGCGAGTTTTGTAATTTTCAAATCTTTTGTAATTTTGACAAATATATTGTATATATATACTTTATACTATATATTAAAATAATATTAAATTACACACATCAAATATACACCACACACATAAAATTTAATATTTTAATAATTTATACTAAATAAAATTAATTAATAACAATAAAACAAATAAATACTTAATAAAATATTATGGTAATAATAAACCCTAATTAAATAAATATACACACACAGGCTTTATTTAATAATTTAAAAATACGCATGAGTTCATGCAAGTCCGTAAATACATTTAAAATACATTAATAATACATTATTTACGTGAAAATTTCCTGGAAATGCAAGTCTCGGGAAAATTTTACGTAAAACACTGAAAATAATACACCGTAATTAAAATAGATTTTAAATACATATTAACTCGTAAAAAATATCATATAATGTACAGAAATTATTAACACTGCATATCCCGGTACAGTGTAAAAATATTTTAAAAACACGGGATATTACAGTCTTCCCCCCTTACAAGAATTCGTCCCCGAATTCCAGAAAATAAGATTAAGAAGGAAAGAGATACGGGTAAGAAGCTCGCATCTCAGCTTCAGTCTCCCACGTATGCTCTTCAACTCTGTCGCTACGCCACAGAAACCTTGACCATCGGAATCTGCTTCGATCACAACTGTCGAACTTGATAATCTACGATCGCCATAGGTTCTTCCACAAACGTCAAATCTTCACTCACTTCACACTGTCAGTTGCAACACGTGTGAAGGATCTGAGATATACTTCCTCAACATCGAGATATGAAATACTGGATGCACCTGTGACATACTCGGAGGCAATTCCAACCGATATGCAACAGTGCAACTCTCTCCAGAATCTCAAACGGTCCAATGTATCTCGGTGCTAACTTACCCTTTCTGCCAAATCTCATCACACCCTTCATCGAAGATACCTTCAAAAAAACAAAATCTCCAACCTGAAACTCCACATCTCTGCGCCTAGGATCCGCATAACTCTTCTGTCTGCTAACTGCGGTCTCTAATCTTCGCTTGATCACGGCGACTTTCTCTGCAGCATCTTGAATCATCTCTGGTCCAGTCAAAGCTCTCTCACCAATCTCATCCCAACTCAACGGGGATCTACACTTCCTTCCATATAACGCCTCATATGGTGCCATGCCAATACTGCTATGGTAGCTGTTATTATATGCAAACTCAACAAGCGACAAATGATCATCCCAGCTACCTCCCAAATCCAAGACACACATCCTCAACATATCTTCCAGTGTCTGGATCGTCCTCTCAGACTGACCATCTGTCTGAGGATGAAAAGCAGTACTGAAATCCAACCTAGTGCCCATCGCTTCCTGCAACTTTTGCCAAAAAACGAGAAGTAAACACTGAACCTCTATCTGACACAATGGACACAGGTACTCCATGAAGGCACACAATATGCTTCACATATAACTTCGCCAATCTAGCAACTGAATATGTGGCTTTCACAGGCAAGAAATGTGCAGACTTCGTCAACCTGTCTACAATCACCCAGATGGAATCGTATCCATCCTTCGAACGAGGTAAACCGACCACAAAATCCATAGCTATCCTTTCCCACTTCCACTCGGGAATAGGAAGAGGCTGAAGCTTCCCAGAAGGCTTATGATGTTCGGCTTTCACTTGCTGACACGTCAAGCACTTAGCAACATAATCAGCAACATCCTTCTTCAATCCATCCCACCAGTATAGATCTCTGATACTGTGGTACATCTTAGTAACACCTGGATGAACGCTGTAAGCTGTAGAATGTGCTTCCTCTAAAATCTCCTCTCTCAAGTCATCCACATCTAGAACACACAATCTACCACTGATCCACAACACACCATCATCATCGAGTGTGAAATCAGTGAACTTCCCTACTCTGACATTCTCTGCAAGCTCTTCTAGAATAGGATCTCGGCTCTGAGCTGCTTTAATCCTATCCCTTAGTACAGATCGTACTTTAAATTGAGCTAACAGTCCACCTGATCTACTAATCTTCATCATCAGACCTTGATCCACCAACAAATGCAACTCTGGATCAATGGTCTCCTCTCAACACCGATGTGAGCAAGACTACCTGAGGACTTCCTACTCAAGGCATCTGCTACCACATTAGCTTACCCGGATGGTAAAGAATCTCGCAATCATAATCCTTCAACAATTCCAACCATCTCCTCTGCCTCAAATTCAAATCTCGCTGCTGAAAAATGTACTTAAGGCTCTTGTGATCAGTAATATCTCACAAGTCACCCCGTACAAATAATGTCTCCAAATCTTCAAAGCAAAGATCACTGCAGCCATCTCAAGATCATGTGTGGGATAGTTCTGCTCATGCTTCTTCAACTGCCTCGAAGCATAGGCTATCACCCTTTCATTCTGCATCAACACACAACCAAGACCAATTCTAGAGGCATCACAGTAAACCGCGAACTTATCCATACTATTAGGCAAAGCTAATACTGGCGTTGTGGTCAACTTCTCCTTCAATAACTAAAAATTATTCTCACAAGCTTCTGACCACTCGAATCTAACGTTCTTCTGAGTCAAGCGAGTCATAGGGGCTGCAATCCTGGAAAAATCCTGCACAAACCGCCTATAATACCCGGCTAAACCCAGAAAACTCCGAATCTCCGTAACAGAAGTAGGTCTAGGCCACTCAGATACTGCCTCAACCTTTTGTGGATCAACCTGAATACCTTCTTTAGACACTACGTGTCCAAGAAAAGAAACACTCTCCATCCAGAAATCACACTTCGAGAATTTAGCATAAAGCTGATGATCTCTCAGTGTCTGTAGTACAATCCTCAAGTGATATACGTGCTCTTCCATACTCCTAGAATATACCAGTATATCATCAATGAAGACTACTACAAACTGATCCACATATGGTCTGAATACTCTGTTCATTAGGTCCATAAAAGCTGCTGGTGCATTAGTCAAACCAAAAGACATCACCAGAAACTCATAATGGCCATATCTAGTGCGGAATGCTGTCTTAGGAATATCGGATTCACTGATCCACAACTGATGATAACCTGACCTCAAGTCAACCTTAGAAAAGAACTGTGCACCCTGTAACTGATCAAACAAATCATCTATCCTCGGGAGAGGATACTTGTTCTTCACTGTCACCTTATTCAACTCTCTGTAGTCAATGCACAGTCTCAGGGCACCATCTTTCTTCTTCACAAACAGGACTGGTGCACCCCAATGAGAAACACTAGGTCTGATAAAACCTTTATCCAATAACTCTTGCAACTGCTCCTTCAACTCTCTCAACTCTGCAGGAGCCATACGATAAGGTGGCATAGATATAGGAGTAGTACCTGGAACCACATCTATACAGAACTTAATCTCTCTGTGAGGTGGTAAACCTGGCAACTCCTCGGGAAAAACATCAGGAAACTCACAAGCAACAGGGACATCTGTGAGTGACAACTTCTCCACTGACGTATCCCTGACCAATGCCAAATATCCCTAGCAACCTTTCTTCAACAACTTCCTAGCTGTAATAGCAGAAATAAGATTCTGAGGTGCTGAACTCCTGTCACCAACAAACTTAAACTCTTCTTCACCAGGAATTCTAAAAGTCACCTCCTTATTCCTGCAATCTACCACGGCAAAGTGCTGAGATAACCAATCCATTCCCAAAATAACATCAAACTCCATCACATCCAACAAAATCAAATCAGCGGGTAATTCTCTATCTCCCACGAGAACTGGACAACCAGAAAGAACAATATCGGCGTCCAAGGAATCGCTCAGAGGAGTGACAACAGACAAAGGAAAAGCCATCTTCGAAGCTTGCCAACAAGATTTAGAAGCAAAAATAGGAGAAACAAACGAATGCGTGGCACCCGGATCAAAAAAAACCCAAGCATCCAGGTAACAAACAGAAACAATACCTGCCACGACTGCATTAGATGCCTGAGCATCCTGCTGAGTCAGATGGAAGACTCTGGCCTGACCTCGACCTCCCTGCTGACTGGTAGAAGCCTGGCCAACACCTCTGGCACCTCTTCTAGTACCTCTACCACGACTCTGCTATGGAACAAACTGAGTGGAACTCTGATGCTGGGCTGGTGGTAACTGAAATGGCACGGGTGCTGCACTAGCAATCGACTGCTGTGGGAATCGTGAAATCTGCTGCTGCTGATACCCAGAATAAGGACACGATCTGGCAAAATGTCCTATCTGCCCGCATCTGAAGCATGTCAGCGGTGTCAGATAACACGGTCCCTGATGGACTATACCATAAGTCTGACAAACACTGGCCGCTGATCCAGAACTACGACCACTGCTACTGCTCGAAGCACCTGACCCAAATCTGAATGATCTACGCTGACCTCCATGGCCATGTCTACTGCTCCGATGCACTCGCTGCTGCTGTCTCTGACTCTGCTGAGTCGAACCTCGCTGCTGACTACTCGAACCAACATGAAAACTCGAATATGGAGTAGCCTGCAATCCACTCGACTGAACTCCCAACTGGTAATAATCAGGCATCGCTCCCTGCCTAACTAATCTCAGCTCGATCTCCTTGGCTAACTCAATCACAGACTCGAGAGTAAGGCCTGCTGTAGGCATACCAGCAAAAGCTGAACCCAAACCAGTAACATACGTAGTAACAGCGAAATACTGATCTCGCATCAGATCCTCTGCATATCTACCCAGACGAAGAAACTCTCGGGTATACTCCTCTATAGATCGATCTCCATGAGAAATACTAGTCAAATGGAGACGATAACTCAAACGAAGAGGCTCTGGACAAAATCTCCTCATAAATCGCTCTCGAAACTGAGCCCATGTCATCATCATCATAAAGGGCTGGATCATCTGAATGAACAAATCCAAGGCTGGTCCCTCAACAGACAACTCGACGATCATGATCCGCTGGTACTCGGTATGAGCAGTCCGAGTCCTAGTCTCAATCGCATGCAGAAAATCTAATGGATCGGAAGTACCATCAAAAGCAATCCTGCCAACTCGGGCATAGAACAAAGTTGCCTCAGGGTCAGACATACCCTGTTGATAGGCAGGCTAAACAGGCTGAACAACTGGAGGAATAGGAACATCAAACTCAGGCTCAACAGGCTCCTCGTCCTGTAACTCTCTCTGCCTACGGCGACCTACCGCTCCTCAAGGTCTACCTCTACCACGACCTCTACGTCTAACTGGCTGCTCAGGAGGTAAAACCTCATCCTGAAAAGATTCATCATCCTCAGCCTCAACGACCGGTGGAGCGACACGCGCTCGCCTCCTCATTCTGAAAAGACAAATGGAAAGATTCAGACAAAACAGACAACGGAAGAATAATGCTGAAAACTACAGCAAGGAATACTTATCAAGACATACTCAAACCTAATACACTGCAGTAGTCCAACAGAAAGCACAACTTTAAAACTAGGGCCACAACTCACATAACTAAGCCCTGACACAGAACTCCGCTCTGATACCAACTTTTTCACGACCCAAAACAGGGGCCATGACCGGCGCTAGGGAACGGGAATTCTTTCGAATCCGGAACCCGTAGCAAGCCTAAAAATAAAATAAATCATGCCATAATAACAGTAACAATATAATATGCAGCGGAAAATAAAAATCATAATATCATAATATTATTCACATCCACTGGATTTAATCAAAATCCCATCTCATAAATACATAATCTCTTTAATACAAATCCAGTTTCAATATAATACATCTCTTTAAAATAAAATACATGAAATCCAATACTTTAATTCACAACTACTGTAGTGTCTAGATAAAATAAATAAGACTCAAGTAGACAATTTACATAAAGAAGCCGGGGCGGAAGAAATCCGGCGTATCGACCTGCTACTGAGGTCTGAAGAAGTTGACTCTCCTGAAAAATATTCAACGGAGGGGAGTCAGACCTCACTGAGTGAATTACTATAATATATATACATACACACTAAGTGATAATGCATACAATCAACAGTATATGTATAATATGTATATATACAGGCAATTGCACACAGATGCAATAAAAATCATTTTATATATTTTGTCTGAAAATCATCTTTTATGAAGGATCACATAGAACCCTAGAATATCGCAACCTCAGAAATAGTGTTAAACAACACTCTAGCCACACAGGCTCACTTATTCCAAATATATCCACTTAATCCATATGGACAGTAGACTGGCCCCGAGACACTAAGTCAACCGAGCTCCAACAGTCTGACTGCCAGTGTGATTGGCCCCGAGACACTTGGTCAACCGAGCTCCAGCAATCACACCTCCAAACCATATCTCACACATATCAATAATCATAATCAATCAATATCCACAAATAAGTTAGTAATATAGCCTAAATACTATAGGCGTATCGGTACGTACTCGGTCCTAGTGCTGCCCACTAGGTAGCACGTTCTATTGATATCCTTCATCATTAAATATAAAACATTCATTCACAAAAATAAATGATGCATGAATATAAATGAAATAACAATATAATCTATATATATACCAGAAATATACCAAAAGTAAACCAGGTATATTTCGAGTATATATATATCAAATACATTCAATCAAATTATAAATTAAGCTGGAAATATATTTAAAAACATTTTAAATATATTTTATTCACAAAATATGCATATAATTTAGTATATACCAAAAATATACTTAATATAAACTTAAGAAATAATCAATTTATTTATGCATATTTAATCAACATAAAACATGCATTTCTAAATCATGCATCCTAAGCATATATATATAATATAGTAACTCACCTAATGCGCTCCACGAGACAGGTCCGACGGGCCTGGTCCACTAGCCCTCGGTCTCGGCGCAACTAAACAAGCAATAAATAATCGACATCAGAATAAACCTAACAGAAATCCTAGAATTCAATCTAGAGTATTTAACACAGAATCAGAAATTAGGGTTCGACTGGACATCTCGTTTTACGAGAATTCTATCGAAAATTTGGCAAAACCTCCCCTGTAAAACGGACATCTCTCTACTCAAAAGAGTAGAGCCGACCCTGCAAAGAAATACACTTCGAAAAATAGGCTCAACACAATCAAAATCCCACGGTCGGACTCCAAACTACAGTCCACCGACCGGGGTCCACAAACACAGAACATATTCCAGATATACCAAAAATACCCTCACAACATAGAAATTCATTTTATAGGTGGAAATTACATAATTATCCTTAAAACACTGTAAAAACCGATTAAAACTCATTTTATTAGAAAAACCGTATATTATATATATAATTGAAAATAATTCACGAAAAATAGTTTTAATTAGTTAAAAATACCAAATATTTTGTAGAAATCATTTTTATACCTTAAATAACTAATAAAACCAATTAAATTACATTTAAAACACAATTAACCCTAATTTCTCAAAATCACATAAACTTCAATAATTCAAAATAAATACTTAGAAATTCATAAAAATTCCAAATAAATTCCTATAATTCATTTCAACACCTAATTTAACCATAAACTCCAATTTCATAATTTAAATAATTAATTTCCGAAAATTAGAAAATAATATTAAAATATTCAAAAATACCCAAAAATCCAAAAAATCTCCAAAAATTCTACAAAAATTCATACATGTAGATTGAGCTACTAGGAACAACATTTTTGAAGGAAGTTTCCATGAATCATCCAATTCGAAGCTCAAAAAAATCGAAAACCCTAATAGGCCAAAATTGACAAAATCGAAACCTAAGCAATTCTAGACCATTTTAGCTCAAACCAAAGCTAGAATCACACTCACCGGAGCTCAAGGAGAAGAAAGAGATCGGCAATGTCGAAAACGGTGGCCGGAATCGGCATGATCGACGGTGGATCGATTTTCGGCTTCTCCGGCCAAAATCGACTTCCAGGCGCCGGAAACGGCCTCCTCAGGCGGCGGAATTGGTCGGGGAAGACGGTGGCACACCGGACGGCACACCCACGGTGAAGAAACGGCACGGCAGCGACCGGGAACGGCGAAGGGAAGAATCGGGAGGAAGAAGAAGAAGTCGGGGGCAGTTTTGTAATTTTCCAAATCTTTTGTAATTTTGACAAATATATGTATATATATATACTTTATACTATATATTAAAATAATATTAAATTACACACATCAAATATACACCACACACATAAAATTTAATATTTTAATAATTTATACTAAATAAAATTAATTAAATAACAATAAAACAAATAAATACTTAATAAAATATTATGGTAATAATAAACCCTAATTAAATAAATATACACACACAGGCTTTATTTAATAATTTAAAAATACGCATGAGTTCATGCAAGTCCGTAAATACATTTAAAATAATTAATAATACATTATTTACGTGAAAATTTCCCTGGAAATGCAAGTCTCGGGAAAATTTTACGTAAAACACTGAAAATAATACACCGTAATTAAAATAGATTTTAAATACATATTAACTCGTAAAAATATCATATAATGTACAGAAATTATTAACACTGCATATCCCGGTACAGTGTAAAAATATTTTAAAAACACGGGATATTACAGTCTTCCCCCCTTACAAGAATTCGTCCCCGAATTCCAGAAAATAAGATTAAGAAGGAAAGAGATACGGGTAAGAAGCTCGCATCTCAGCTTCAGTCTCCCACGTATGCTCTTCAACTCTGTCGCTACGCCACAGAACCTTGACCATCGGAATCTGCTTCGATCACAACTGTCGAACTTGATAATCTACGATCGCCATAGGTTCTTCCACAAACGTCAAATCTTCACTCACTTCCACACTGTCAGGTTGCAACACGTGTGAAGGATCTGAGATATACTTCCTCAACATCGAGATATGAAATACTGGATGCACCTGTGACATACTCGGAGGCAATTCCAACCGATATGCAACAGTGCCAACTCTCTCCAGAATCTCAAACGGTCCAATGTATCTCGGTGCTAACTTACCCTTTCTGCCAAATCTCATCACACCCTTCATCGAAGATACCTTCAAAAAAACAAAATCTCCAACCTGAAACTCCACATCTCTGCGCCTAGGATCCGCATAACTCTTCTGTCTGCTAACTGCGGTCTCTAATCTTCGCTTGATCACGGCGACTTTCTCTGCAGCATCTTGAATCATCTCTGGTCCAGTCAAAGCTCTCTCACCAATCTCATCCCAACTCAACGGGGATCTACACTTCCTTCCATATAACGCCTCATATGGTGCCATGCCAATACTGCTATGGTAGCTGTTATTATATGCAAACTCAACAAGCGACAAATGATCATCCCAGCTACCTCCCAAATCCAAGACACACATCCTCAACATATCTTCCAGTGTCTGGATCGTCCTCTCAGACTGACCATCTGTCTGAGGATGAAAAGCAGTACTGAAATCCAACCTAGTGCCCATCGCTTCCTGCAACTTTTGCCAAAAACGAGAAGTAAACACTGAACCTCTATCTGACACAATGGACACAGGTACTCCATGAAGGCACACAATATGCTTCACATATAACTTCGCCAATCTAGCAACTGAATATGTGGCTTTCACAGGCAAGAAATGTGCAGACTTCGTCAACCTGTCTACAATCACCCAGATGGAATCGTATCCATCCTTCGAACGAGGTAAACCGACCACAAAATCCATAGCTATCCTTTCCCACTTCCACTCGGGAATAGGAAGAGGCTTGTAATATCCCGTGTTTTTTTTAAAAATATTTTTACACTGTACCGGGATATACAGTGTCAATAATTTTTATGCATTATACGATATTTTATGAGTTGATATGTATTTTAAACCTATTTTAATTACTGTCTATTATTTTCAGTATTTTACGTAAAATTTTCCCGGGACTTTCATTTTCGGGGAAATTTCCACGTAAACAATGTATTATTAATTATTTTAAATGTATTTACGGGTTTGCGTTAACTCATACATATTTTTAAATTATTAAATAAAGCCTGTGTGTGTATATTTATTTAATTAGGGTTTATTATTACCCTAATATTTTATTATTTATTTATTATTATTTGATTATTTTATTTATTATTAAATTATTAAAATTTATTATTTTATTATTAATTATTTATTAATATTTAATTATTTTAATTTATTTTCTTTTTTTTTTCTTTTTTTTTTCTTTTCCTTTTTCTTTTTCTTTTTCTTTCCTTTTCTTTCTTTTTCTTTTTCTTCTTCTTCTTCTTTCTCTCCCGCGCCCGACGCCGACCACCATTTCCTCACCGCCGTTTCTCCCTCCTCCGGCCACCGTTTTCGACACCGCCGGTCTCTATCTTCTCCTTGAGCTCCGGTGAGTGTGATTCTAGCTTTGGTTTGAGCTAAAATGGTCTAGAATTGCTTAGGTTTCGATTTGAAAATTTCGGCCTCTTTGGGTTTTCGATTTTTTTGAGCTTCGATTTGGATGATTCATGGAAAATTCCTTCACAAATGTTGTTCCTGGTAGCTTAATCTTCATGTATGAATTTTTACAGAATCTTTGGAGGTTGTTTGGATTTTTGGGTATTTTTGAATATTTTAATATTATTTTCTAATTTTCGGAAATTAATTATTTAAATTATGAAATTGGAGTTTATGGTTGAATTAGGTGTTGAAATGAATTATAGAAATTTATTTGGAATTTTTATGAATTTCTAAGTATTTATTTTTAATTATTGAAGTTTATGTGATTTTGTAAAATTAAGTTAATTGTGTTTTAAATTGAATTTAATTGGTTAATTGAGTTTAATTATTGATATTATTGATAAATATGTTGAGAAAATTAATTTTGGATAATTGTATGATTTTTGGTGAATTTTTGAAGTAATTTAGGTATATATATATATATAGGGGTATTTTGGTAATTTTACCCTAAATTGTCTAAAAATGTAATTTAATTGGTTTTAATATTTATTTAAGGTATAAAAATGATTTCTACAAAATATTTAGTATTTTTAACTAATTAAAACTATTTTCCGGGAATTATTTTCAATTATATATATAATATACGGTTTTTCTAATAAAATGAGTTTTAATCGATTTTTACAGTGTTTCAAGATTTATTTTGTAATTTCTACGTATGAAATGTATTTTTATGATTTAAGGATATTTTTGGTATATTTGAATATATATTCTGTGTTTGTGGACCCCGGTCGACAGACTGTAGTCTGGAGTCCGACCGAGGGGTTGTGATTGATTGTGGTGTTTATTTTTGAAGTGTATTTTCTTTGC
The DNA here is from genome assembly GCA_947683625.1 of Mallotus nudiflorus. Taxonomy (NCBI): domain Eukaryota; kingdom Viridiplantae; phylum Streptophyta; class Magnoliopsida; order Malpighiales; family Euphorbiaceae; genus Mallotus; species Mallotus nudiflorus. The sequence goes on from CANTUR010001869.1 coordinate 16,256, forward strand.
AGGGTTGGCTCTACTCTTTTGAGTAGAGAGATGTCCGTTTTACAGGGGAGGTTCTGCCGGATTTTCGATAGAATTCTCGTAAAACGTGATATCCAGTCGAACCCTAATTTCCGATTCTGTGTTGAATACTCTAGATTTAATTCTAGGATTTCTGTTAGGGTTATTCTGATGTCGATTAATTATTTCTTGTTTAGTTGCGCCGAGACCGAGGGCTAGTGGACCAGGCCCGTCGGACCTGTCTCGTGGAGCGCATTAGGTGAGTTACTATATTATATATATATGCTTAGGATGCATGATTTAGAAAATGCATGTTTTATTTTGACTGAATATGCATAAATAATGTGATTTATATTCAAGTATATTTTTGGTATATTTTTGGTATATAATAAATTATATACATGTTTTATTAATAAAATATATTTAAAATGTTTTTAAATATATTTTTAGTTTAATTCATGATTTGATTGGATTTATTTGACATATATATACTCAAAATATACCTGGTTTATGTTTGGTATATTTCCAGTATATATATGGTTTATATTGTTGATTTATTTAAATTCATGCATCATGTATTTGTGAATGAATGTTTTATTATTTATTAATGAAGGATATCAATAGAACGTGCTACCTAGTGGGCAGCACTAGGACCGAGTACGTACCGGTACGCCTATAGTATTTAGGCTTTATTACTGACTATTTGTGGATATTGATTTGATTATGATTATTGATATGTGAGATGTGGTTTGTGGGTGTGATTGCTGGAGCTCGGTTGACCAAGTGTCTCGGGGCCAATCACACTGGCAGTCAGACTGCTGAAGCTCGGTTGACTTAGTGTCTCGGGGCCAGTCTACTGTCCAAATGGATTAAGTGGATATATTTGGAATAAGTGAGCCTGTATGGCCAGAGTGTTGTTTAACACTATTTTCTGAGGTTGCGATATTCTAGGGTTCTATGTGATCCTTCATAAAAGTTGATTTTCAGACAAAATATATAAAATGATTTTTCTGCATCTGTGTGAACTTGCCTGTATATATACATATTACTCATATACTATTGACTGTATGCATTATCTCTTAGAGTGTATGTATATATATTATAGTAATTCACTCAGTGAGGTCTGACTCCCCTCCGTTGACTATTTTTCAGGAGAGTCAACTTCCTCAGACCTCAGTAGCAGGTCAATACGCCGGATTTCTTCCGCCCCGGCTTCTTTATGTAAATTGTATACTTGAGTCTTATTTATTTTATCTAGACACTGCAGTAGTTGTGATTTGCAGTAGTTGTGATTTTCAGTAGTTGTGATTTTCAGTAGTTGTGAAATAAAGTATTTGTTTTAAAGAGATGTATTATAGTAAAACTGGATTTGTATAAAGATTATACATTTATGAGATTATATATGTGATGCGATGAGTTTTGAATTGAATCCAGTTGATATGGATGATATTGTAATATTTATGATTTTATTTTCCGCTGCATATTATATTTTTATTGTTATTATTGCATATTTATTTTATTTTTAGGCTTGCTACGGGTTCCGGATTCGAAAGAATTCCCGTTCCCTAGCGCCGGTCATGGCCCCTGTTTTGGGTTGTGACAAAGTTGGTATCAGAGCGAAGTTCGTATCTGAGTGGAGTTCTGTGTCAGGGCTTAGTTTTGTGAGTTGTGGCCCTAGTTTTAAAGTTGTGTTTTCTGTTGGACTACTGCAGTGTATTAGGTTCGAGTATGTCTTGATGAGTATTCCTTGCTGTAGTTTTCAGCGTTATTCCTCCGTTGTCTGTTTTGTCTGAATTTTTTCGTTTGTCTTTTCAGAATGAGGAGGCGAGCGCGTGTCGCTCCACCGGTCGTTGAGGCCGAGGATGATGAGTCTTTTCAGGATGAGGTTTTACCTCCTGAGCAGCTAGTTAGACGTAGAGGTCGTGGCAGGGGTAGACCTCGAGGAGCGGCAGGTCGCCGTAGGCAGAGAGAGTTACAGGACGAGGAGCCTGTTGAGCCTGAGTTTGATGTTCCTGTTCCTCCAGTTGTTCAGCCTATTCAGCCTGTCTATCAGCAGGGTATGTCTGACCCTGAGGCAGCTTTGTTCTATGCCAGAGTTGGCAGGATTGCTTTTGATGGGACTTCTGATCCTTTAGATTTTCTGCATGCGATTGAGACTAGGACTCGGACTGCTCATACCGAGTACCAGAGGATCATGATCGTTGAGTTGTCTGTCGAGGGACCAGCCTTGGATTGGTTTATTCAGATGATCCAGCCTTATATGATGACAATGACGTGGGCTCAGTTTCGAGAGCGATTCATGAGGAGATTTTGTCTAGAGCCTCTTCGTTTGAGCTATCGTCTCCGTTTGACTAGTATTTCTCGTGGAGATCGATCAGTAGAGGAGTATACCCGAGAGTTCCTTCGTCTGGGTAGATATGCTGAGGATCTGATGCGAGATCAGTATTTCGCTGTTACTACCTATGTTATTGGTTTGGGTTCTGCTTTTACTGGTATGCCTATAGCAGGTCTTACTCTGGAGTCTGTGATTGAGCTAGCTAAGGAGATTGAGCTGAGGTTAGTTAGGCAGGGAGCGATGCCTGATTATTACCAGTTAGGAGTTCAGTCGAGTGGATTGCAGGCTACTCCATATTCGAGTTTTCATGTTGGTTCGAGTAGTCAGCAGCGAGGTTCGACTCAGCAGAGTCAGAGACAGCAGCAGCGAGTGCATCGGAGCAGTAGACATGGTCGTGGAGGTCAGCGTAGATCATTCAGATTCGGATCAGGTGCTTCGAGCAGCAGCAGTGGTCGTAGTTCTGGATCAGCGGCCAGTGTTTGTCAGACTTGTGGTAGAGTCCATCAGGGACCGTGTTATCTGACACCGTTGACATGTTTCAGATGTGGGCAGACAGGACATTTTGCCAGATCATGTCCTTACCCCGGATATCAGCAGCAGCAGATTCCGCGATTCCCACAGCAGTCGATTGCTAGTGCAGCACCCGTGCCATTTCAGTTACCACCAGCCCAGCATCAGAGTTCTACTCAGTTTGTTCCACAGCAGAGTCGTGGTAGAGGTACGAGAGGAGGTACCCGAGGTGTTGGCCAGGCTTCTACCAGTCAGCAGGGAGGTCGAGGCCAGGCCAGAGTTTTTCATCTGACTCAGCAGGATGCTCAGGCATCTAATGCAGTCGTGGCAGGTATTCTTTCTATTTGTTACCTGGATGCTTTGGTTTTGTTTGATCCGGGTGCCACGCATTCATTTGTTTCTCCCATTTTTGCTTCTAAATCTTGTTGGCAAGCTTCGAGGATGGCTTTTCCCTTGTCTGTTGCCACTGCTCTGAGCGATTCCTTGGACACCGATATTGTTCTTTCTGGTTGTCCAGTTCTCGTGGGAGATAGAGAATTACCCGCTGATTTGATTTTGTTGGATGTGATGGAGTCTGATGTTATTTTGGGAATGGATTGGTTATCCCAGCATTATGCCGTGGTTGATTGCAGGAATAAGGAGGTGATTTTCAGAATTCCTGGTGAAGTAGAATTTAAGTTTGTTGGTGATAGGAGTTCAGCACCTCAGAATCTTATTTCTGCTATTTCTGCTAGGAAGTTGTTGAGGAAAGGTTGTCAGGGGTTTTTGGCATTGGTTAGGGATACGTCAGTGGAGAAGTTGTCACTCACAGATGTTCCTGTTGCTTGTGAGTTTCCTGATGTTTTTCCCGAGGAGTTGCCAGGTTTACCACCTCATAGAGAGATTGAGTTCTGTATAGATGTGGTTCTAGGTATTACTCCTATATCTATGCCACCCTATCGTATGGCTCCTGCAGAGTTGAGAGAGTTGAAGGAGCAGTTGCAAGAGTTGTTGGATAAGGGTTTTATCAGACCTAGTGTTTCTCCTTGGGGTGCACCAGTCTTGTTTGTGAAGAAGAAGGATGGTACCCTGAGACTGTGCATTGACTACAGAGAGCTTAATAAAGTGACAGTGAAGAACAAGTATCCTCTCCCGAGGATAGATGATTTATTTGATCAGCTCCAGGGTGCACAGTTCTTTTCTAAGGTTGACTTGAGGTCAGGTTATCATCAGCTGCGGATTAGTGAAGCTGATATTCCTAAGACAGCGTTCCGCACTCGTTATGGTCATTATAAGTTTCTGGTGATGTCTTTTGGTTTGACTAATGCACCAGCAGCTTTTATGGATCTGATGAATAGAGTATTCCGACCGTATGTGGATTAGTTTGTGGTAGTCTTCATTGATGATATACTAGTATATTCGAGGAGTATGGAAGAGCATGTATATCACTTGAGGATTGTACTACAGAAACTGAGAGATCATCAGCTTTATGCTAAATTCTCAAAGTGTGATTTCTGGATGGAGAGTGTTTCTTTTCTTGGACACGTAGTGTCTAAAGAAGGTATTCAGGTTGATCCACAGAAGGTTGAGGCAGTATCTGAATGGCCTAGACCTACTTCAGTTACTGAGATTCGGAGTTTTCTGGGTTTAGCCGGGTATTATAGGCGGTTTGTGCAGGATTTTTCCAGGATAGCAGCCCCTATGACTCGCTTGACTCAGAAGAATGTTAGATTCGAGTGGTCAGAAGCTTGTGAGAATAGTTTTCAGTTGTTGAAGGAGAAGTTGACCACAGCGCCAGTATTAGCTTTGCCTAATAGTGTGGATAAGTTCACAGTTTACTGTGATGCCTCTAGAATTGGTCTTGGTTGTGTGTTGATGCAGAATGGAAGGGTGATAGCCTATGCTTCGAGGCAGTTGAAGAAGCATGAGCAGAACTATCCCACACATGATCTTGAGATGGCTGCAGTGATCTTTGCTTTGAAGATTTGGAGACATTATTTGTACGGGGTGACTTGTGAGATATTTACTGATCACAAGAGCCTTAAGTACATTTTCCAGCAGCGAGATTTGAATCTGAGGCAGAGAAGATGGTTGGAACTGTTGAAGGATTATGATTGTGAGATTCTTTACCATCCGGGTAAGGCTAATGTGGTAGCAGATGCCTTGAGTAGGAAGTCCTCAGGTAGTCTTGCTCATATCGGTGTTGAGAGGAGACCATTGATCCAGGAATTGCATCTGATGGTGGATCAAGGTCTGATGATGAAGATCAGTAGATCAGGTGGACTGTTAGCTCAGTTTAAAGTACGATCTGTGCTAAGGGATAGGATTAAAGCAGCTCAGAGCCGAGATCCTATTCTAGAAGAGCTTATAGAGAATGTCAGAGCAGGGAAGTTCACTGATTTCACACTCGATGATGATGGTGTGTTGTGGATCAGTGGTAGATTGTGTGTTCCTGATGTGGATGATTTGAGAGAGGAGATCCTAGAGGAAGCACATTCTACAGCCTACAGCGTACATCCAGGTGTTACTAAGATGTACCACAGTATCAGAGATCTATACTGGTGGGATGGATTGAAGAAGGATGTCACTGATTATGTTGCTAAGTGCTTGACGTGTCAACAAGTGAAAGCCGAACATCAGAAGCCTTCTGGAAAGCTTCAACCTCTTCCTATTCCCGAGTGGAAGTGGGAAAGGATAGCTATGGATTTTGTGGTCGGTTTACCTCGTTCGAAGGATGGATACGATTCCATCTGGGTGATTGTAGACAGATTGACGAAGTCTGCACATTTCTTGCCTGTGAAAGCCACATATTCAGTTGCTAGATTGGCGAAGTTGTACGTGAAGCATATTGTGTGCCTTCATGGAGTACCTGTGTCCATTGTGTCAGATAGAGGTTCGGTGTTTACTTCTCGTTTTTGGCAGAAGTTGCAAGAAGCGATGGGCACTAGGTTGGATTTCAGTACTGCTTTTCATCCTCAGACAGATGGTCAGTGTGAGAGGACGATCCAGACACTGGAAGATATGTTGAGGATGTGTGTCATGAATTTGATAGGTAGCTGGGATGATCATTTGTCGCTTGTGGAGTTTGCATATAATAACAGCTACCATAGCAGTATTGGCATGGCACCATATGAGGCGTTGTATGGAAGGTAGTGTAGATCCCCGTTGTGTTGGGATGAGATCGGTGAGAGAGCTTTGACTGGACCAGAGATGGTTCAAGATGCTGCAGAGAAAGTCGTCGTGATCAAGCGCAGGTTAGAGACCGCAGTTAGCAGACAGAAGAGTTATGCGGATCCTAGGCGCAGAGATGTGGAGTTTCAGGTTGGAGATTTCATTTTTCTGAAGGTATCTCCGATGAAGGGTGTGATGAGATTTGGCAGGAAGGGTAAGTTAGCACCGAGATACATTGGACCGTTTGAGATTCTGGAGAGAATTGGCACTGTGCATATCAGTTGGATTTGCCTCCGAGTATGTCACAGGTGCATCCAGTATTTCATATCTCGATGTTGAGGAAGTATATCTCAGATCCTTCACATGTGTTGCAACCTGACAGTGTGGAAGTGAGTGAAGATTTGACGTTTGTGGAAGAACCTGTGGCGATCGTAGATTTTCAAGTTCGACAGTTGCGATCGAAGCAGATTCCGATGGTCAAGGTTATGTGGCGTAGCGACAGAGTTGAAGAGCATACGTGGGAGACTGAAGCTGAGATGCGAGCTTCTTACCCGTATCTCTTTCCTTCTTGATCTTTCTTTTTAGAATTCGGGGACGAATTCTTGTAAGGGGGGAAGACTGTAATATCCCGTGTTTTTTTTAAAATATTTTTACACTGTACCGGGATATACAGTGTCAATAATTTTTATGCATTATACGATATTTTATGAGTTGATATGTATTTTAAACCTATTTTAATTACTGTCTATTATTTTCAGTATTTTACGTAAAATTTTCCCGGGACTTTCATTTTCGGGGAAATTTCCACGTAAACAATGTATTATTAATTATTTTAAATGTATTTACGGGTTTACGTGAACTCATACATATTTTTAAATTATTAAATAAAGCCTGTGTGTGTATATTTATTTAATTAGGGTTTATTATTACCCTAATATTTTATTATTTATTTATTATTATTTGATTATTTTATTTATTATTAAATTATTAAAATTTATTATTTTATTATTAATTATTTATTAATATTTAATTATTTTAATTTATTTTCTTTTTTTTTTCTTTTTTTTTCTTTTCCTTTTTCTTTTTCTTTTTCTTTCCTTTTCTTTCTTTTTCTTTTTCTTCTTCTTCTTCTTTCTCTCCCGCGCCCGACGCCGACCACCATTTCCTCACCGCCGTTTCTCCCTCCTCCGGCCACCGTTTTCGACACCGCCGGTCTCTATCTTCTCCTTGAGCTCCGGTGAGTGTGATTCTAGCTTTGGTTTGAGCTAAAATGGTCTAGAATTGCTTAGGTTTCGATTTGAAAATTTCGGCCTCTTTGGGTTTTCAATTTTTTTGAGCTTCGATTTGGATGATTCATGGAAAATTCCTTCACAAATGTTGTTCCTGGTAGCTTAATCTTCATGTATGAATTTTTACAGAATTTTTGGAGGTTGTTTGGATTTTTGGGTATTTTTGAATATTTTAATATTATTTTCTAATTTTCGGAAATTAATTATTTAAATTATGAAATTGGAGTTTATGGTTGAATTAGGTGTTGAAATGAATTATAGAAATTTATTTGGAATTTTTATGAATTTCTAAGTATTTATTTTTAATTATTGAAGTTTATGTGATTTTGTAAAATTAAGTTAATTGTGTTTTAAATTGAATTTAATTGGTTAATTGAGTTTAATTATTGATATTATTGATAAATATGTTGAGAAAATTAATTTTGGATAATTGTATGATTTTTGGTGAATTTTTGAAGTAATTTAGGTATATATATATATATAGGGGTATTTTGGTAATTTTACCCTAAATTGTCTAAAAATGTAATTTAATTGGTTTTAATATTTATTTAAGGTATAAAAATGATTTCTACAAAATATTTAGTATTTTTAACTAATTAAAACTATTTTCCGGGAATTATTTTCAATTATATATATAATATACGGTTTTTCTAATAAAATGAGTTTTAATCGATTTTTACAGTGTTTCAAGATTTATTTTGTAATTTCTACGTATGAAATGTATTTTTATGATTTAAGGATATTTTTGGTATATTTGAATATATATTCTGTGTTTGTGGACCCCGGTCGACAGACTGTAGTCTGGAGTCCGACCGAGGGGTTGTGATTGATTGTGGTGTTTATTTTTGAAGTGTATTTTCTTTGCAGGGTTGGCTCTACTCTTTTGAGTAGAGAGATGTCCGTTTTACAGGGGAGGTTCTGCCGGATTTTCGGTAGAATTCTCGTAAAACGTGATATCCAGTCGAACCCTAATTTCCGATTCTGTGTTGAATACTCTAGATTTAATTCTAGGATTTCTGTTAGGGTTATTCTGATGTCGATTAATTATTTCTTGTTTAGTTGCGCCGAGACCGAGGGCTAGTGGACCAGGCCCGTCGGACCTGTCTCGTGGAGCGCATTAGGTGAGTTACTATATTATATATATATGCTTAGGATGCATGATTTAGAAAATGCATGTTTTATTTTGACTGAATATGCATAAATAATGTGATTTATATTCAAGTATATTTTTGGTATATAATAAATTATATACATGTTTTATTAATAAAATATATTTAAAATGTTTTTAAATATATTTTTAGTTTAATTCATGATTTGATTGGATTTATTTGACATATATATACTCAAAATATACCTGGTTTATGTTTGGTATATTTCCAGTATATATATGGTTTATATTGTTGATTTATTTAAATTCATGCATCATGTATTTGTGAATGAATGTTTTATTATTTATTAATGAAGGATATCAATAGAACGTGCTACCTAGTGGGCAGCACTAGGACCGAGTACGTACCGGTACGCCTATAGTATTTAGGCTTTATTACTGACTATTTATGGATATTGATTTGATTATGATTATTGATATGTGAGATGTGGTTTGTGGGTGTGATTGCTGGAGCTCGGTTGACGAAGTGTCTCGGGGCCAATCACACTGGCAGTCAGACTGCTGGAGCTCGGTTGACTTAGTGTCTCGGGGCCAGTCTACTGTCCAAATGGATTAAGTGGATATATTTGGAATAAGTGAGCCTGTATGGCCAGAGTGTTGTTTAACACTATTTTCTGAGGTTGCGATATTCTAGGGTTCTATGTGATCCTTCATAAAAGTTGATTTTCAGACAAAATATATAAAATGATTTTTCTGCATCTGTGTGAACTTGCCTGTATATATACATATTACTCATATACTATTGACTGTATGCATTATCTCTTAGAGTGTATGTATATATATTATAGTAATTCACTCAGTGAGGTCTGACTCCCCTCCGTTGACTATTTTTCAGGAGAGTCAACTTCCTCAGACCTCAGTAGCAGGTCAATACGCCGGATTTCTTCCGCCCCGGCTTCTTTATGTAAATTGTATACTTGAGTCTTATTTATTTTATCTAGACACTGCAGTAGTTGTGATTTGCAGTAGTTGTGATTTTCAGTAGTTGTGATTTTCAGTAGTTGTGAAATAAAGTATTTGTTTTAAAGAGATGTATTATAGTAAAACTGGATTTGTATAAAGATTATACATTTATGAGATTATATATGTGATGCGATGAGTTTTGAATTGAATCCAGTTGATATGGATGATATTGTAATATTTATGATTTTATTTTCCGCTGCATATTATATTTTTATTGTTATTATTGCATATTTATTTTATTTTTAGGCTTGCTACGGGTTCCGGATTCGAAAGAATTCCCGTTCCCTAGCGCCGGTCATGGCCCCTGTTTTGGGTCGTGACAAGGCTGAAGCTTCCCAGAAGGCTTATGATGTTCGGCTTTCACTTGCTGACACGTCAAGCACTTAGCAACATAATCAGCAACATCCTTCTTCAATCCATCCCACCAGTATAGATCTCTGATACTGTGGTACATCTTAGTAACACCTGGATGAACGCTGTAAGCTGTAGAATGTGCTTCCTCTAAAATCTCCTCTCTCAAGTCATCCACATCTGGAACACACAATCTACCACTGATCCACAACACACCATCATCATCGAGTGTGAAATCAGTGAACTTCCCTGCTCTGACATTCTCTACAAGCTCTTCTAGAATAGGATCTCGGCTCTGAGCTGCTTTAATCCTATCCCTTAGTACAGATCGTACTTTAAATTGAGCTAACAGTCCACCTGATCTACTAATCTTCATCATCAGACCTTGATCCACCAACAAATGCAACTCCTGGATCAATGGTCTCCTCTCAACACCGATGTGAGCAAGACTACCTGAGGACTTCCTACTCAAGGCATCTGCTACCACATTAGCTTTACCTGGATGGTAAAGAATCTCGCAATCATAATCCTTCAACAATTCCAACCATCTCCTCTGCCTCAAATTCAAATCTCGCTGCTGAAAAATGTACTTAAGGCTCTTATGATCAGTAAATATCTCACAAGTCACCCCGTACAAATAATGTCTCCAAATCTTCAAAGCAAAGATCACTGCAGCCATCTCAAGATCATGTGTGGGATAGTTCTGCTCATGCTTCTTCAACTGCCTCGAAGCATAGGCTATCACCCTTTCATTCTGCATCAACACACAACCAAGACCAATTCTAGAGGCATCACAGTAAACCGTGAACTTATCCACACTATTAGGCAAAGCTAATACTGGCGCTGTGGTCAACTTCTCCTTCAATAACTGAAAACTATTCTCACAAGCTTCTGACCACTCGAATCTAACGTTCTTCTGAGTCAAGCGAGTCATAGGGGCTGCAATCCTGGAAAAATCCTGCACAAACCGCCTATAATACCCGGCTAAACCCAGAAAACTCCGAATCTCCGTAACAGAAGTAGGTCTAGGCCACTCAGATACTGCCTCAACCTTTTATGGATCAACCTGAATACCTTCTTTAGACACTACGTGTCCAAGAAAAGAAACACTCTCCATCCAGAAATCACACTTCGAGAATTTAGCATAAAGCTGATGATCTCTCAGTGTCTGTAGTACAATCCTCAAGTGATATACGTGCTCTTCCATACTCCTAGAATATACCAGTATATCATCAATGAAGACTACTATAAACTGATCCATATATGGTCTGAATACTCTGTTCATTAGGTCCATAAAAGCTGCTGGTGCATTAGTCAAACCAAAAGACATCACCAGAAACTCATAATGGCCATATCTAGTGCGGAATGCTGTCTTAGGAATATCGGATTCACTGATCCACAACTGATGATAACCTGACCTCAAGTCAACCTTAGAAAAGAACTGTGCACCCTGTAACTGATCAAACAAATCATCTATCCTCGGGAGAGGATACTTGTTCTTCACTGTCACCTTATTCAACTCTCTGTAGTCAATGCACAGTCTCAGGGTACCATCTTTCTTCTTCACAAACAGGACTGGTGTACCCCAATGAGAAACACTAGGTCTGATAAAACCTTTATCCAATAACTCTTGCAACTGCTCCTTCAACTCTCTCAACTCTGCAGGAGCCATACGATAAGGTGGCATAGATATAGGAGTAGTACCTGGAACCACATCTATACAGAACTTAATCTCTCTGTGAGGTGGTAAACCTGGCAACTCCTCGGGAAAAACATCAGGAAACTCACAAGCAACAGGGACATCTGTGAGTGACAACTTCTCCACTGACGTATCCCTGACCAATGCCAAATATCCCTAGCAACCTTTCTTCAACAACTTCCTAGCTGTAATAGCAGAAATAAGATTCTGAGGTGCTGAACTCCTGTCACCAACAAACTTAAACTCTTCTTCACCAGGAATTCTAAAAGTCACCTCCTTATTCCTGCAATCTACCACGGCAAAGTGCTGAGATAACCAATCCATTCCCAAAATAACATCAAACTCCATCACATCCAACAAAATCAAATCAGCGGGTAATTCTCTATCTCCCACGAGAACTGGACAACCAGAAAGAACAATATCGGCGTCCAAGGAATCGCTCAGAGGAGTGACAACAGACAAAGGAAAAGCCATCTTCGAAGCTTGCCAACAAGATTTAGAAGCAAAAATAGGAGAAACAAACGAATGCGTGGCACCCGGATCAAACAAAACCCAAGCATCCAGGTAACAAATAGAAACAATACCTGCCACGACTGCATTAGATGCCTGAGCATCCTGCTGAGTCGGATGGAAGACTCTGGCCTGACCTCGACCTCCCTGCTGACTGGTAGAAGCCTGGCCAACACCTCTGGCACCTCTTCTAGTACCTCTACCACGACTCTGCTGTGGAACAAACTGAGTGGAACTCTGATGCTGGGCTGGTGGTAACTGAAATGGCACGGGTGCTGCACTAGCAATCGACTGCTGTGGGAATCGTGAAATCTGCTGCTGCTGATACCCAGAATAAGGACACGATCTGGCAAAATGTCCTATCTGCCCGCATCTGAAGCATGTCAGCGGTGTCAGATAACACGGTCCCTGATGGACTATACCATAAGTCTGACAAACACTGGCCACTGATCCAGAACTACGACCACTGCTACTGCTCGAAGCACCTGACCCAAATCTGAATGATCTACGCTGACCTCCACGGCCATGTCTACTGCTCCGATGCACTCGCTGCTGCTGTCTCTGACTCTGCTGAGTCGAACCTCGCTGCTGACTACTCGAACCAACATGAAAACTCGAATATGGAGTAGCCTGCAATCCACTCGACTGAACTCCCAACTGGTAATAATCAGGCATCGCTCCCTGCCTAACTAATCTCAGCTCGATCTCCTTGGCTAACTCAATCACAGACTCGAGAGTAAGGCCTGCTGTAGGCATACCAGCAAAAGTAGAACCCAAACCAGTAATATACGTAGTAACAGCGAAATACTGATCTCGCATCAGATCCTCTGCATATCTACCCAGACGAAGAAACTCTCGGGTATACTCCTCTATAGATCGATCTCCATGAGAAATACTAGTCAAACAGAGACGATAACTCAAACGAAGAGGCTCTGGACAAAATCTCCTCATAAATCGCTCTCGAAACTGAGCCCATGTCATCATCATCATATAGGGCTGGATCATCTGAATGAACCAATCCAAGGCTGGTCCCTCAACAGACAACTCGATGATCATGATCCGCTGGTACTCGGTATGAGCAGTCCGAGTCCTAGTCTCAATCGCATGCAGAAAATCTAATGGATCGGAAGTACCATCAAAAGCAATCCTGCCAACTCGGGCATAGAACAAAGTTGCCTCAGGGTCAGACATGCCCTGTTGATAGGCAGGCTGAACAGGCTGAACAACTGGAGGAACAGGAACATCAAACTCAGGCTCAACAGGCTCCTCGTCCTGTAACTCTCTCTGCCTACGGCGACCTACCGCTCCTCGAGGTCTACCTCTACCACGACCTCTACGTCTAACTGGCTGCTCAGGAGGTAAAACCTCATCCTGAAAAGATTCATCATCCTCAGCCTCAACGACCGGTGGAGCGACACGCGCTCGCCTCCTCATTCTGAAAAGACAAATGGAAAGATTCAGACAAAACAGACAACGGAAGAATAACGCTGAAAACTACAGCAAGGAATACTTATCAAGACATACTCAAACCTAATACACTGCAGTAGTCCAACAGAAAGCACAACTTTAAAACTAGGGCCACAACTCACATAACTAAGCCCTGACACAGAACTCCGCTCTGATACCAACTTTTTCACGACCCCAAACAGGGGCCATGACCGGCGCTAGGGAACGGGAATTCTTTCGAATCCGGAACCCGTAGCAAGCCTAAAAATAAAATAAATCATGCCATAATAACAGTAACAATATAATATGCAGCGGAAAATAAAAATCATAATATCATAATATTATTCACATCCACTGGATTTAATCAAAATCCCATCTCATAAATACATAATCTCTTTAATACAAATCCAGTTTCAATATAATACATCTCTTTAAAATAAAATACATGAAATCCAATACTTTAATTCACAACTACTGTAGTGTCTAGATAAAATAAATAAGACTCAAGTAGACAATTTACATAAAGAAGCCGGGGCGGAAGAAATCCGGCGTATCGACCTGCTACTGAGGTCTGAAGAAGTTGACTCTCCTGAAAAATATTCAACGGAGGGGAGTCAGACCTCACTGAGTGAATTACTATAATATATATACATACACACTAAGTGATAATGCATACAATCAACAGTATATGTATAATATGTATATATACAGGCAATTGCACACAGATGCAATAAAAATCATTTTATATATTTTGTCTGAAAATCATCTTTTATGAAGGATCACATAGAACCCTAGAATATCGCAACCTCAGAAATAGTGTTAAACAACACTCTAGCCACACAGGCTCACTTATTCCAAATATATCCACTTAATCCATATGGACAGTAGACTGGCCCCGAGACACTAAGTCAACCGAGCTCCAGCAGTCTGACTGCCAGTGTGATTGGCCCCGAGACACTTGGTCAACCGAGCTCCAGCAATCACACCTCCAAACCATATCTCACACATATCAATAATCATAATCAATCAATATCCACAAATAAGTTAGTAATATAGCCTAAATACTATAGGCGTACCGGTACGTACTCGGTCCTAGTGCTGCCCACTAGGTAGCACGTTCTATTGATATCCTTCATCATTAAATATAAAACATTCATTCACAAAAATAAATGATGCATGAATATAAATGAAATAACAATATAATCTATATATATACCAGAAATATACCAAAAGTAAACCAGGTATATTTCGAGTATATATATATCAAATACATTCAATCAAATTATAAATTAAGCTGGAAATATATTTAAAAACATTTTAAATATATTTTATTCACAAAATATGCATATAATTTAGTATATACCAAAAATATACTTAATATAAACTTAAGAAATAATCAATTTATTTATGCATATTTAATCAATATAAAACATGCATTTCTAAATCATGCATCCTAAGCATATATATATAATATAGTAACTCACCTAATGCGCTCCACGAGACAGGTCCGACGGGCCTGGTCCACTAGCCCTCGGTCTCGGCGCAACTAAACAAGCAATAAATAATCGACATCAGAATAAACCTAACAGAAATCCTAGAATTCAATCTAGAGTATTTAACACAGAATCAGAAATTAGGGTTCGACTGGACATCTCGTTTTACGAGAATTCTATCGAAAATTCGGCAAAACCTCCCCTGTAAAACGGACATCTCTCTACTCAAAAGAGTAGAGCCGACCCTGCAAAGAAATACACTTCGAAAAATAGGCTCAACACAATCAAAATCCCACGGTCGGACTCCAAACTACAGTCCACCGACTGGGGTCCACAAACACAGAACATATTCCAGATATACCAAAAATACCCTCACAACATAGAAATTCATTTTATAGGTGGAAATTACATAATTATCCTTAAAACACTGTAAAAACCGATTAAAACTCATTTTATTAGAAAAATCGTATATTATATATATAATTGAAAATAATTCACGAAAAATAGTTTTAATTAGTTAAAAATACCAAATATTTTGTAGAAATCATTTTTATACCTTAAATAACTAATAAAACCAATTAAATTACATTTAAAACACAATTAACCCTAATTTCTCAAAATCACATAAACTTCAATAATTCAAAATAAATACTTAGAAATTCATAAAAATTCCAAATAAATTCCTATAATTCATTTCAACACCTAATTTAACCATAAACTCCAATTTCATAATTTAAATAATTAATTTCCGAAAATTAGAAAATAATATTAAAATATTCAAAAATACCCAAAAATCCAAAAAATCTCCAAAAATTCTACAAAAATTCATAAATGTAGATTGAGCTACTAGGAACAACATTTGTGAAGGAAGTTTCCATGAATCATCCAATTCGAAGCTCAAAAAAATCGAAAACCCTAATAGGCCAAAATTGACAAAATCGAAACCTAAGCAATTCTAGACCATTTTAGCTCAAACCAAAGCTAGAATCACACTCACCGGAGCTCAAGGAGAAGAAAGAGATCGGCGATGTTGAAAACGGTGGCCGGAATCGGCATGATCGACGGTGGATCGATTTTCGGCTTCTCCGGCCAAAATCGACTTCCAGGCGCCGGAAACGACCTCCTCAGGCGGCGGAATTGGTCGGGGAAGACGGTGGCACACCGGACGGCACACCCACGGTGAAGAAACGGCACGGCAGCGACCGGGAACGGCGAAGGGAAGAATCGGGAGGAAGAAGAAGAAGTCGGGGGCAGTTTTGTAATTTTCCAAATCTTTTGTAATTTTGACAAATATATGTATATATATATACTTTATACTATATATTAAAATAATATTAAATTACACACATCAAATATACACCACACACATAAAATTTAATATTTTAATAATTTATACTAAATAAAATTAATTAAATAACAATAAAACAAATAAATACTTAATAAAATATTAGGGTAATAATAAACCCTAATTAAATAAATATACACACACAGGCTTTATTTAATAATTTAAAAATACGCATGAGTTCATGCAAGTCCGTAAATACATTTAAAATAATTAATAATACATTGTTTACGTGAAAATTTCCCCGGAAATGCAAGTCTCGGGAAAATTTTACGTAAAACACTGAAAATAATACACCGTAATTAAAATAGATTTTAAATACATATTAACTCGTAAAAATATCATATAATGTACAGAAATTATTAACACTGCATATCCCGGTACAGTGTAAAAATATTTTAAAAACACGGGATATTACATATATACAAGCAAATACACACAAATGTAACAAAATCATTTTATATATTTACTGAAAATCACTATTTATGAAAGATCAAATAGAACCCTAGAAAATCGCAACCTTAAACTGTAATATCCCGTGTTTTTAAAATATTTTTACACTGTACCGGGATATGCAGTGTTAATAATTTGTGTATATATATTACGATATTTTCACGAGTTGATATGTATTTAAAACCTATTTTTAAATACTGTGTTTTATTTACAGTGCTTTACGTAAAATTTTCCCGGGACTTGCATTTTCGGGGAAATTTTCACGTAAATAATTTATTATTAATTATTTTAAATATATTTTCAGACTTGCATGAACTCATGCGTATTTTTAAATTACTAAATAAAGCCTATGTGTGCGATATTTATTTAATTAGGGTTTAGTATTATCCTAATATTTTATTAATTATTTATTAGTTTTATTGTTATTTAATTATTTTTATTTACTATAAATTATTAAAATATTAAATTTTATGTGTGTGGTGTATATTTAATGTGTGTGATTTAATATTATTTTAATATATAGTATAATCTATATATATATACACATTATATATCAAAAAATCAAACTTTGGAAAATTATAAAACTGCCCCCGACTACTCCTTCTTCCCCGATCACCTTCCCTTCGTCGTCCGGACGCCTGCCGTGCTGTTCCCTTGCCGTGAGAGTGCCGTCCGGTGTGCCACCACCTTCCTCTAGCTGTTCCGCCGCCTGCAGAGCTCATTTCCGGCGCCGGGGAAACTTGATATCGCCGGAAGCCGAGAGTTTGCATTTTCTTCTTCCCTCGTGATTCCGGCCACCATTTTCAACATCGCTGGTCTCTTTCTTCTCCTTGAGCTCCGGTGAGTGTGATTCTAGCTTTGGTTTGAGCTTAAATGGTCTAGAATTGCTTAGGTTTCGAATTTTCAATTTCGGTCACATTAGGGTTTTTGATTTTTTTGAGCTTCGAATTGATTGATTCATGGAAACTCCCTTCACAAATGTTGTTCCTAGTAGCTTAATCTTCATGTGTCAATTTTTGTGGAATTTTTGGAGATTTTTTGGATTTTTGGGTATTTTTGAATAATTAATATTATTTTCTAATTTTCGGAAATTAATTATTTAAATTATGAAATTGTGTTTTATGGTTAAATTAGGTGTTGAAATGAATTATAGGAATTTATTTTGAATTTTTATGACTTTCTAAGTATTTATTTTGAATTATTGAAGTTTATGTAAATTTGGGAAATTAGGGTTAATTATGTTTTTAATTGAATTTAATTGGATAATTGAGTTTAATTATCGATATTATTGATAAATATGTTGATAAAATTAATTTTAGATAATTATACTATTTTTGGTGAATTTTTGAAGTAATTATAGTATATTTATATATAGGAGTATTTTGGTAATTTTACCCTAAATTGGCTAAAAATGTAATTTAATTGGTTTTAATAGTTATTTAAGGTATAAAAATGATTTCTATAAATTATTTGGTATTTTTAACTAATTAAAACTATTTTTCATGAATTATTTTCAATTATATATATAATATACGATTTTTCTAATAAAATGAGTTTTTATTGGTTTTTACTGTGTTTAAAGGTTAATTATGTAATTTCTACTTATAAAATGAATTTCTATTATTTAAGGGTATTTTTGGTATATCTGGAATTTATTTTGTGTTTATGGACCCCGGTCGGTGGACTGTAGTTTGGAGTCCGACCGTGGGATTTTGATTGTGCTTTGTGTAGTTTTTCAAAGTGTATTTCCTTGTAGGGTTGGCTCTACTCTTTTGAGTAGAGAGATGTCCATTTTACAGGGGAGGTTCTATCGGATTTTTGGTAGAATTCTCGTAAAACGTGATATCCAGTCGAACCCTAATTTATGATTCTGTGTTTAACACTCTAGATCGAATTCTAGGATTTCTGTTAGGTTTATTCTAATGTCTGTCGTTATTTGTTTGTTTAGTTACGCCGAGACCGAGGGCTAGTGGACCAAGCCCGTCGGATCCATCTCGTGGAGCGCACTAGGTGAGTTACTATACTATATATATATGCTTAGGATGCATGATTTAGAAATATATATTCTATTTCGATTAAAATGCAAAAATAATATAATTTGTATTTAAGTATATTTTTGGTATATATTAAATTATATGCATGTTTTGTAAATAAAATATATTTAAAATGTTTTTAAATATATTTCCAACTTAATTTATAATTTGATTGAATTCATTTGACATATATATACTCGAAATATACCTGGTTTACTTTTGGTATATTTCTAGTATATATATGGTTTATGTTGTTATTTTATTGAACTTCATGCATCATTTATTTTTGTGAATGAATGATTTATATTATTAATGAAGGATATGGATAGAACGTGCTACCTAGTGGGCAGCACTAGGACCGAGTACGTATCGGTACACCTATAGCTTTAGGCTATATTACTAACTATTTATGAATATTGATTTGATGTGATTATTGATGTGTGAGATATGGTTTGGGTGTGATTGTTGGAGCTCGGTTGACCAAGTGTCTCGGGGCCAATCACACTGGCAGTCAGATTGCTGGAGCTCGGTTGACTTAGTGTCTCGGGACCAGTCTACTGTCTAAATGGATTAAGTGGATATCTTTGGATTAAGTGAGCCTGTATGGCTAGAGTGTTGTCTAACACTATTTTTGAGGTTGCGATATTCTAGGGTTCTATATGATCCTTCATAAAAGATGATTTTTAATGAAAATATATAAAATGATTTTATTGCATCTGTGTGTAATTGCCTGTATATATACATGTTATATATATACTGTTGATTGTATGCATTATCATTTAGTGTGTATGTATATATATTATAGTAATTCACTTAGTGAGGTCTGACTCCCCTCCGTTGACTATTTTTCAGGAGAGTCAACTTCTTCAGACCTCAGTAGTAGGTCGATACGCCGGATTTCTTCCACCCCGGCTTCTTTGTGTAAACTATTTACTTGAGTCTTATTTTTATTATAATCTAGACACTGCAGTAGTTGTGAATTAAAGTGTGGGATTTCATTATTTTATTTAAAGAGATGTATTATATTGAAGCTGGATTTGTATTGAAAGATTATATATATATGAGATGAGATTTGATTTAAATCCAGTGATGAGAATGTTATTATTATATTTACGATTTTTATTTCCGCTGCATATATATATTACTGTTATTGTTACTATTGCATGTTTTATTTTATTTTTAGGCTTGCTACGGGTTCCGGATTCGAAAGAATTCCCATTCCCTAGCGTCGGTCATGGCTCCTGTTTTGGGTCGTGACAAAGTTGGTATCAGAGCGGATTTCTGTGTTAGGGCTTAGTTATGTGAGTTGTGGCCCTAGTTTTCAGAGTTGTGTTTTCTGTTGGACTACTGCAGTGTATTAGGTTCGAGTATGTCTTGATAAGTATTCCTTGCTGTAGTTTTTAGTGTTATTCCTCCATTATCTATTTTGTCTGAATCTTTCCGTTTGTCTTTTCAGAATGAGGAGGCGAGCGCGTGTCGCTCCACTGGTCATTGAGGCGGAGGATGATGAATCTTTTCAGGATGAGGTTTTACCTCCTGAGCAGCCAGTTAGACGTAGAGGTCGTGGCAGAGGTAGACCTCGAGGAGCGGCAGGTTGCCGTAGGCAGAGAGAGTTACAGGACGAGGAGCCTGTTGAGCCTGAATTTGATGTTCCTGTTCCTCTAGTTGTTCAGCCTGTTCAGCCTGCCTATCAGCAGGGTATGTCTAACCCTGAGGCAGCTTTGTTCTATGCCCGAGTTGGCAGGATTGCTTTTGATGGTACTTCTGATCCGTTAGATTTTCTGCATGCGATTGAGACTAGGAGTCGGACTGCTCATACCGAGTACCAGCGGATCATGATTGTTGAGTTGTCTGTCGAGGGACCAGCTCTAGATTGGTTCATTCAGATGATCCAGCCCTATATGATGACGATGACGTGGGCTCAGTTCAGAGAGCGATTTATGAGGAGATTTTGTCCAGAGCCTCTTCATTTGAGCTATCATCTTCGTTTGACCAGTATTTCTCATGGAGATCGATTTGTAGAGGAGTACACCCGAGAGTTTCTTCGTCTGGGTAGATATGCTGAGGATCTGATGCGAGATCAGTATTTTGTGGTCACTACCTATGTTACTGGTTTGGGTTCTGCTTTTGCTGGTATGCCTACAGCAGGCCTTACTCTGGAGTCTGTGATTGAGTTGGCTAAGGAGATTGAGTTGAGACTAGTTAGGCAGGGAGCGATGCCTGATTACTACCAGCTAGGAGTTCAGTCGAGTGGATTGTAGGCTACTCCGTATTCGAGTTTTCATGTTGGATCGAGTAGTCAGCAGCGAGGTCCGACTCAGCAGAGTCAGAGACAGCAGCAGCGAGTGCATCGGAGCAGTAGACATGGCCATGGAGGTCAGCGTAGATCATTCAGATTTGGGTCAGGTGCTTCAAGCAGCAGCAATGGTCATAGTTATGGATCAGCGGCCAGTGTTTGTCAGACTTGTGGTAGAGTCCATCAGGGACCGTGTTATCTGACACCACTGACATGTTTCAGATGCGGGCAGACAAGATATTTTGCCAGATCGTGTCCTTATTCTGGGTATCAGCAGCAGCAGATTCCGCGATTCCCACAGCAGTCGATTGCTAGTGCTGCACCCGTGCCATTTCAGTTACCACCAGCCCAGCATCAGAGTTCCACTCAGTTTGTTCCACAGCAAAGTCATGGTAGAGGTACTAGAGGAGGTGCCAGAGGTGTTGGCCAGGCTTCTACCAGTCAGCAGGGAGGTCGAGGTCAGGCCAGAGTTTTCCATCTTACTCAGCAGGATGCTCAGGCATCTAATGCAGTCGTGGCAGGCATTGTTTCTTTCTGTTACCTGGATGCTTGGGTTTTGTTTGATCCGGGTGCCACGCATTCGTTTGTTTCTCCTGTTTTTGCTTTTAAATCTTATTGGCAAGCTTCAAGGATGGCTTTTCCTTTGTCTGTTGCCACTCCTCTGAGTGATTCCTTGGACGCCGATATTGTTCTTTCTAGTTGTCCAGTTCTCGTGGGAGATAAAGAATTACCCGTTGATTTGATTCTGTTGGATGTGATGGAGTTTGATGTTATTTTGGGAATGGATTGGTTATCTCAGCACTATGCCATGGTAGATTACAGGAATAAAGAGGTGACGTTCAGAATTCCTGATGAAGCAGATTTTAAGTTTGTTGGTGATAAGAGTTCAGCACCTCAGAATCTTATTTCTGCTATTACGGCTAGGAGGTTATTGAGGAAAGGTTGTCAGGGATATTTGGCATTGGTTAGGGATACTTCAGTGGAGAAGTTGTCACTCACAGATGTTCCTGTTGCTTGTGAGTTTCCTGATGTTTTTCCCGAGGAGTTGCCAGGTTTACCACCTCACAGAGAGATTGAGTTCTGTATAGATGTGGTCCCAGGTACTACTCCTATATCTATGCCACCCTATCGTACGGCTCCTGCAGAGTTGAGAGAGTTGAAGGAGCAGTTGCAAGAGTTATTGGATAAAGGTTTCATTAGACCTAGTGTTTCTCCTTGGGGTGCACCAGTCCTGTTTGTGAAGAAGAAGGATGGTACCCTGAGACTGTGCATTGACTACAGAGAGCTGAATAAGGTGACAGTGAAGAACAAGTATCCTCTCCCGAGGATAGATGACTTGTTTGACCAGCTATAGGGTGCACAGTTCTTTTCTAAGGTTGACTTGAGGTCGGGTTATCATCAGCTGCGGATCAGTGAAGCTGATATTCCTAAGACAGCATTCCGCACGCGATATGGTCATTATGAGTTTCTGGTGATGTCTTTTGGTTTGACTAATGCACCAGCAGCTTTTATGGACTTGATGAACAGGGTATTCAGACCGTATGTGGATCAGTTTGTGGTAGTCTTCATTGATGATATACTAGTATATTCAAGGAGTATTGAAGAGCATGTATATCACTTGAGGATTGTACTACAGACATTGAGAGATCATCAACTTTATGCTAAATTCTCGAATTGTGATTTCTGGATGGAGAGTGTTTCTTTTCTTGGACACGTAGTGTCTAAAGAAGGTATTCAGGTCGATCCACAGAAGGTTGAGGCAGTATCTGAGTGGCCTAGACCTACTTCTGTCACAGAGATTCGAAGTTTTCTGGGTTTAGCTGGGTATTATAGGCGGTTTGTGCAGGATTTTTCTAGAATTGCAGCCCCTATGACTCGCTTGACTCAAAAGAATGTTAGATTCGAGTGGTCAGAAGCTTGTGAGAATAGTTTTCAGTTGTTGAAGGAGAAGTTGACCACAGCGCCAGCATTAGCTTTGCCTAATAGTGTCAATAAATTCACAGTTTACTGTGATGCCTCTAGAATTGGTCTTGGTTGTGTGTTGATGCAGAATGGAAGGGTGGAAGGGTGATAGCCTATGCTTCGAGGCAGTTGAAGAAGCATGAGCTGAACTATCCCACACATGATCTTGAGATGGCTGCAGTGATCTTTGCTTTGAAGATTTGGAGACATTATTTGTACGGGGTGACTTGTGAGATATTTACTGATCACAAGAGCCTTAAGTCCATTTTCCAGCAGCGAGATTTGAATTTGAGGCAGAGAAGATGGTTAGAATTATTGAAGGATTACGACTGTGAGATTTTGTATCATCCAGGTAAAGCTAATGTGGTAGCAGATGCCTTGAGTAGGAAGTCCTCAGGTAGTCTTGCTCACATCAGTGTTGAGAGGAGACCATTGATCCAGGAATTTCATCTGTTGGTGGATCAGGGTCTGATGATGAAGATCAGTAGATCAAGTGGACTGCTAGCTCAATTTAAAGTGCGATCTGTACTAAGGGATAGGATTAAAGCAGCTCAGAGCTGAGATCCTATTTTAGAAGAGCTTGCAGGGAATGTCAGAGCAGGGAAGTTCACTGATTTCACACTCGATGATGATGGTGTATTGTGGATCAGTGGTAGATTGTGTGTTCCTGATGTGGATAATTTGAGAGAAGAGATCCTAGAGGAAGCACATTCTACAGCTTACAGCGTACATCCAGGTGTTACTAAGATGTACCACAGTATCAGAGATCTATACTGGTGGGATGGATTGAAGAAGGATGTCGCTGATTATGTTGCTAAGTGCTTGACGTGTCAGCAAGTGAAAGCCGAACATCAGAAGCCTTCTGGGAAGCTTCAGCCTCTTCCTATTCCCGAGTGGAAGTGGGAAAGGATAGCTATGGATTTTGTGGTCGGTTTACCTCGTTCAAAGGATGGATACGATTCCATCTGGGTGATTGTAGACAGATTGACGAAGTCTGCGCATTTCTTGCCTGTGAAAGCCATATATTCAGTTGCTAGATTAGCGAAGATGTATGTGAAGCATATTGTGTGCCTTCATGGAGTACCTGTGTCCATTGTATCAGATAGAGGTTCGGTATTTACTTCTCATTTTTGGCAGAAGTTGCAGGAAGCGATGGGCACTAGGTTAGATTTTAGTAATACTTTTCATCCTCAGACAGATGGTCAGTCTGAGAGGACGATCCAGACACTGAAAGATATGTTGAGGATGTGTGTCCTGGATTTGGGAGGTAACTGGGATGATCATTTGTCGCTTGTTGAGTTTACATATAATAACAGCTACCATAGCAGTATTGGTATGGCACCGTATGATGCGTTGTATGGAAGAAAGTGTAGATCCCCTTTGAGTTGGGATGAGATTGGTGAAAGAGCTTTGACTGGACCTGAGATGGTTCAGGATGCTGCAGAGAAAGTCACCGTGATTAAGCAAAGATTAGAGACCGCAGTTAGCAGACAGAAGAGTTATACGGATCCTAGGCGCAGAGATGTGGAGTTTCAGGTTGGAGATTTCATTTTTCAGAAAGTATCTCCGATGAAAGGTGTGATGAGATTTGGTAGGAAGGGTAAGTTAGCACCGAGATATATTGGACCGTTTAAGATTCTGGAGAGAGTTGGCACTGTTGCATATCGGTTGGATTTGCCTCCGAAAATGTCACAAGTGCATCCGGTATTTCATATCTCGATGTTGAGGAAGTATATCTCAGACCCTTCATATGTGTTGCGACCTGACAGTGTGGAAGTGAGTGAAGATTTGACATTTGTGGAAGAACCTGTGGCGATCGTTGATTTTCAAGTTCGACAGTTGCGATCGAAACAGATTCCGATGGTCAAGGTTTTATGGCGTAGCGATAGAGTCGAGGAGCATACGTGGGAGATTGAAGCTGAGATGCGAGCTTCTTACCCGTATCTCTTTCCTTCTTGATCTTTTCTTTTTGGAATTCGGGGACGAATTCTTATAAGGGGGGAAGACTGTAATATCCCGTGTTTTTAAAATATTTTTACACTGTACCGAGATATGCAGTGTTAATAATTTGTGTATATATATTACGATATTTTCACGAGTTGATATGTATTTAAAACCTATTTTTAAATACTGTGTTTTATTTACAGTGCTTTACGTAAAATTTTCCCGGGACTTGCATTTTCGGGGAAATTTTCACGTAAATAATTTATTATTAATTATTTTAAATATATTTTCGGACTTGCATGAACTCATGCGTATTTTTAAATTACTAAATAAAGCCTATGTGTGCGATATTTATTTAATTAGGGTTTAATATTACCCTAATATTTTATTAATTATTTATTAGTTTTATTGTTATTTAATTATTTTTATTTAGTATAAATTATTAAAATATTAAATTTTATGTGTGTGGTGTATATTTAATGTGTGTGATTTAATATTATTTTAATATATAGTATAATCTATATATATATACACATTATATATCAAAAAATCAAACTTTGGAAAATTACAAAACTGCCCCCGACTACTCCTTCTTCCCCGATCACCTTCCCTTCACCGTCCGGACGCCTTCCGTGCCGTTCCCTTGCTATGAGAGTGCCGTCCGGTGTGCCACCACCTTCCTCTAGCCGTTCCGCTGCCTGCAGAGCTCATTTCCGACGCCGGGGAAGCTTGATATCGCCGGAAGCCGAGAGTTTGCATTTTCTTCTTCCCTCGCGATTCCGGCCACCGTTTTCAACACCGTCGGTCTCTTTATTCTCCTTGAGCTCCGGTGAGTGTGATTCTAGCTTTTGTTTGAGCTTAAATGGTCTAGAATTGCTTAGGTTTCGAATTTTCAATTTCGGTCACATTAGGGTTTTTGATTTTTTTGAGCTTTGAATTGATTGATTCATGGAAACTACCTTCACAAATGTTGTTCCTAGTAGCTTAATCTTCATGTGTCAATTTTTGTGGAATTTTTGGAGATTTTTTGGATTTTTGGGTATTTTTGAATAATTAATATTATTTTCTAATTTTCGGAAATTAATTATTTAAATTATGAAATTGCGTTTTATGGTTAAATTAGGTGTTGAAATGAATTATAGGAATTTATTTGGAATTTTTATGAATTTCTAAGTGTTTAGTTTGAATTATTGAAGTTTATGTAAATTTGGGAAATTAGGGTTAATTATGTTTTTAATTGAATTTAATTGGATAATTGAGTTTAATTATTGATATTATTGATAAATATGTTGATAAAATTAATTTTAGATAATTATACTATTTTTGGTGAATTTTTGAAGTAATTATAGTATATTTATATATAGGGGTATTTTGGTAATTTTACCCTAAATTGGCTAAAAATGTAATTTAATTGGTTTTAATAGTTATTTAAGGTATAAAAATGATTTCTATAAATTATTTGGTATTTTTAACTAATTAAAACTATTTTTCGTGAATTATTTTCAATTATATATATAATATACGGTTTTTCTAATAAAATGAGTTTTTATTGGTTTTTACTGTGTTTAAAGGTTAATTACGTAATTTCTATGTATAAAATGAATTTCTATTATTTAAGGGTATTTTTGGTATATCTGGAATTTATTTTGTGTTTGTGGACCCCGGTCGGTGGACTGTAGTTTGGAGTCCGACCGTGTGATTTTGATTGTGCTTTGTGTAGTTTTTCGAAGTCTATTTCCTTGCAGGGTTGGCTCTACTCTTTTAAGTAGAGAGATGTCCGTTTTACAGGGGAGGTTTTGCCGGATTTTTGATAGAATTCTCGTAAACGTGATATCCAGTCGAACCCTAATTTCTGATTCTATGTTTAATACTCTAGATCGAATTCTAGGATTTCTGTCAGGTTTATTCTAATGTCTGTCGTTATTTATTTGTTTAGTTGTGCCGAGACCGAGGGCTAGTGGACCAGGCCCGTCGGATCCATCTCGTGGAGCGCACTAGGTGAGTTACTATACTATATATATATGCTTAGGATGCATAATTTAGAAATATATATTCTATTTCGATTAAAATGCATAAATAATATGATTTGTATTTAAGTATATTTTTGGTTTATTTTTGGTATATATTAAATTATATGCATGTTTTGTAAATAAAATATATTTAAAATGTTTTTAAATATATTTCCAACTTAATTTATAATTTGATTGAATTCATTTGATATATATATACTCGAAATATACCTGGTTTACTTTTGGTATATTTCTAGTATATATATGGTTTATGTTGTTATTTTATTGAACTTCATGCATCATTTATTTTTGTGAATGAATGATTTATATTATTAATGAAGGATATCGATAGAATGTGCTACCTAGTGGGCAGCACTAGGACCGAGTACGTACCGGTACGCCTATAGCTTTAGGCTATATTACTAACTATTTGTGAATATTAATTTGATGTGATTATTAATGTGTGAGATATGGTTTGGGTGTGATTGCTGGAGCTCGGTTGACCAAGTGTCTCGGGGCCAATCACACTGGCAGTCAGATTGCTGGAGCTCGGTTGACTTAGTGTCTCGGGGCCAGTCTACTGTCTAAATGGATTAAGTGGATATCTTTGGATTAAGTGAGCCTGTATGGCTAGAGTGTTGTCTAACACTATTTTTGAGGTTGCGATATTCTAGGGTTCTATATGATCCTTCATAAAAGATGATTTTTAATGAAAATATATAAAATGATTTTATTGCATCTGTGTGTAATTGCCTGTATATATACATATTATATAGATACTGTTGATTGTATGCATTATCATTTAGTGTGTATGTATATATATTATAGTAATTCACTCAGTGAGGTCTGACTCCCAAGAGAGTCAACTTCTTCAGACCTCAGTAGCAGGTCGATACGTCGGATTTCTTCCGCCCCGGCTTCTTTGTGTAAACTATTTACTTGAGTCTTATTTTTATTATAATCTAGACACTGCAGTAGTTGTGAATTAAAGTGTGGGATTTCATGTATTTTATTTAAAGAGATGTACTATATTGAAGCTAGATTTGTACTGAAAGATTATATATATATGAGATGAGATTTGATTTAAATCCAGTGATGAGAATGTTATTATTATATTTATGATTTTTATTTTCGCTGCATATATATATTACTGTTATTGTTACTATTGCATGTTTTATTTTATTTTTAGGCTTGCTACGGGTTCCGGATTCGAAAGAATTCCCGTTCCCTAGCACCGGTCATGGCCCCTGTTTTGGGTCGTGACATAAACAGTGTTAGACAACACTCTAGCCATACAGGCTCACTTATTCTAAATAATTCACTTGTTCCATTTAGACAGTAGACTGGCCCTGAGACACTAAGTCAACTGAGCTCCAGCAGTCTGACTGTCAGTGTGATTACCCCCGAGACACTTGGTCAACCGAGCTCCAGCAATCACGCTCAAATCACATCACACTTCAAATCAAATCAATCCGATCAATATCCACAAACGGTTAGTAATATAGCCTAAATGCTATCAACATACCGGTACGTACTCAGTCCTAGTGCTTCCCACTAGGTAGCACATTCTATTGATATCCTTTATTAAATATATAAAACATACATTCATAAATAAATGATGCATGAAATTGTATAAAATAGCAACATAAACCATATATATACTAGAAATATACCAAAAGTAAATCAGGTATATTCTGAGTATATATACGTCAAATAAATTCAATTTAATTACAAAATGAACTAGAAATATACTTAAAAACATTTTAAGTATAAATCATTAATAAAACATGCATATAGTTTAAAATATACCAAAGTATATCGAAAATATACAAATAGTAAACCTAAGTAATACTTTAATCATTTATGCATACTTTACTAAAATAAACCATACATTTCTAAAACATGCACCTTAAAACATATATATATATATAAAATAACAACTCATTGTCATTGCGCTCCTCGAGACGGATTTGACGGGCCTGGTCCACTAGGCCTTAATCTCAGCGCAACTAAATAAACAAACGACATCATAACATCAGAATAATTTTAACAAAATTTCTAAGGACTCGATCTAGAATCTTAGACACAGAATTAGAATCAGAATTCGACTGGACATCACATTTTACGAGAATTCTACCAAAAATCCGGCAGAACCTCCCTTGTAAAATGGACATCTCTTTACTCAAAGAGTAGAGCCGGTCCTACAAAGAAATACACTTTGAATATACGTAGAACACAAATTCAAAATCCCTCGGTCGGACTCCAAACTACAATTCACCGACCGAGGTTCACAATTCACAGAATAATGCAGAACACATGAAAAATTCCAAAAATACCAAAAATGCCCTTCAATACTCAAAATATAGCAATTTAGATATTCAAACGCTAAAAATATTTATTTAACGGATAAATACACAAAAATCCTAATTTTAATAAAATATTATAAAAAAAATAGGTAATTCTCAATAAATTCATAAATATTGATCAAAATACATTTTATAAATCCAAATTACATAATTAACGCTAAAACTTACTAAAAATCGATAAAAACTGATTTATTTAGAAAAATCATATATTATATATAATTTGAAAATAATTTATGAAAAATTGTTTTAATTAGTTAAAAATACTAAATCATTTGTAGAAATCATTTTTATACCTTTAATAACTAGTAAAACCAATTTAATTACATTTTTAGCCAATTTAGTGCCAAATTACCAAAATATCCCTAGTTATGTAAATTCACTAAAATTAATCAAAAATTCACCAAAAATAGTATAATTATTCAAATTTAATTTTGTCAACATATAATTCAATAATATCAATAAATATACTCAATTAACTAATTAATTTTAATAAAATATTATAAAAAAAATAGGTAATTCTCAATAAATTCATAAATATTGATCAAAATACATTTTATAAATCCAAATTACATAATTAACGCTAAAACTTACTAAAAATCGATAAAAACTGATTTATTTAGAAAAATCATATATTATATATAATTTGAAAATAATTTATGAAAAATTGTTTTAATTAGTTAAAAATACTAAATCATTTGTAGAAATCATTTTTATACCTTTAATAACTAGTAAAACCAATTTAATTACATTTTTAGCCAATTTAGTGCCAAATTACCAAAATATCCCTAGTTATGTAAATTCACTAAAATTAATCAAAAATTCACCAAAAATAGTATAATTATTCAAATTTAATTTTGTCAACATATAATTCAATAATATCAATAAATATACTCAATTAACTAATTAATTTTAATAAAATATTATAAAAAAAATAGGTAATTCTCAATAAATTCATAAATATTGATCAAAATACATTTTATAAATCCAAATTACATAATTAACGCTAAAACTTACTAAAAATCGATAAAAACTGATTTATTTAGAAAAATCATATATTATATATAATTTGAAAATAATTTATGAAAAATTGTTTTAATTAGTTAAAAATACTAAATCATTTGTAGAAATCATTTTTATACCTTTAATAACTAGTAAAACCAATTTAATTACATTTTTAGCCAATTTAGTGCCAAATTACCAAAATATCCCTAGTTATGTAAATTCACTAAAATTAATCAAAAATTCACCAAAAATAGTATAATTATTCAAATTTAATTTTGTCAACATATAATTCAATAATATCAATAAATATACTCAATTAACTAATTAATTTTAATAAAACACATAATTAACCTAATTTTCCCAAAATTACATAAACTAAATAAATTCAAAATAAATTTATAAAATTCACAAAAATAAAAAATAAATTTCCAAAATTCATTTTAACACCTATAAACACCATAAAACACAATTTCATAATTTAATTAATTAATTTTCAAAAATTAGAAAATATTAATAAAATAATAAAAAATTCACAAAAAATCAAAATAATTCCCAAAAATTCCACAAAAATTCACATGGGTAGATTAAGCTACAAGGATCAATGTTTGTGAAGGAATATTGCATGATACATTCAAATTGAAGCTTAAAAAAATCAAAAACCCTAATAGGCCGAAAATGAAAACTAGACAAAAACCTTACCAAATCGAGTTTTGAGCTAAAAGGAAGCTTAGAATTGTCTTCTATGGTGTCTGAGGAGTTCAATGGCACCAGAATGATAGGTTTTGGTGGCCTGAAACGCGAGGTATGGTGGAAGGAACAACTCTCGACCAAAACGGGTTTCTAGGCTTCACCGGCACAGGAAAGGGAGCTTGGGACGTCGGAAATGGCTGGCAAGGGAGGTGGCTCACCGGATTGCACAATAACAGTAAGGGATCAATGTTGCAGAGACCGAAAATGGCGAGGGAGTCAATCGGAGAAGAAGAAGGAGAGGGAGTGGCAATTTCGTAAATAAGGTAAACTTTTTGTTTTTGATAAATAATTATGTATATATATGTATATATATATAACTATACTTTATATTATAATAATATATACACATATATACATATATATACTTAATTAATTAATTAATATAAAAACTATATTATATAATTTATTTATAAAATAAACCCTAATTTTAATTTAAATAAATGTACGTATTAACATTTTATTTAACACTTTAAAATTATGCATGAACTCATGCAAATTCATAAAACTATTTAGAATAATTAATATTAAATTATTTACATTTTAATTCACCGAAAATAAAATTTCCAGGAAAATTTTACGTAAAGAACTTAAAATAATTAACAATAATTAAAATGACTTAATAAATAACAAACTCATTAAATAATCACGAATATATATAAAAATTATTAACACTGCAAATCCTGATGCAGTTTAAAATTATTTAAAAACTCAAGATATTACAAAATTGTAGTTTGGGATCTCGATTGAGGAATTGGGAGAATTTTGTATTCGAAGTGTGTTTTCTATGCAGGATCAGCCTACTTTTGTAGGAAGATGTCCATTTTACAGAGGAGACTCTGCCAAAATTTTGGTAGATTTCTCGTAAAACGTGACAATTGGTCCAAGTCTAATTCTGAATTCTTGATTGAATTTGTCTATAGTAATCCTAGAAGTATAGAGTTAGAAGTTTATTCTGACGGTTATTATTATTTTTCCTAGCTGCGTTGAGACGGAGGCCTAACGAACCAGGCCCGCTGAGTCTGTCCCGAGGAGCGCACACTAGTGAGTTATTATACTGTATATATATACATTGCATATAGGATGCATCACTTAGGTTTTTTTTTTATTTTCATTATATATTTTTAAAAGTGATTTAAATTATAATATTTTTGGTATATCTAGGGTTTATTTTATATATATATATATATATATATATATATATATATATATATATATATATATATATATATATATGCATGTTAAATAATTATGCATATTATTTTGATATATACATGTTAAATAATTAGGTTTATGTTTAGTACATTTTAGTATATATACATGTTTTAAATGTATATTTATTCATAATTATTTTATTGAATGATTAGTATACTTTAGGTATATTGTCACGACCCAAAACAGGACAGGGGCCATGATCGGCACTAGGGAACAGGAATTCTTTCGAATTCGGAACCCGTAGCAATCCTTAAAATAAATTAAAATATGCAATAATTATATTAACATAATTAAAGTGCTCTGCAACAGAAATAAAATCATAAATGAGATACATTAAATATCCACCAATGGATTTAAATAAACATTCATCTCATATAAATAAACTTTTAATACAAATTCCAATTCAAATATTTGAAATACATAACTCACACAAATATAATACATAAACCCCACAACTGTTTACAACTACTGCAGTGTCTAGATTATAAAATAAAGCTCAGATAAGCAGTTTACATAGTGAAGTCAGGGCGGAAGAAATCCAGCGTATGGGTCTGCTCTTGAGGTCTAAAGACGATGACTCTCCTAAAAAATAGTCAACGGAGGGGAGTCAAACCTCATTGAGTGAGTCGTTATAATATATATACATGCATAGCTAAATGACAATGCACACATTCAATAGTATATATAATAAATATATATGATATAAGCAAATACACATAGATGCAACAAAATCATTTTTTTATATATTAACTGAAAATCACTGTTTATGAAGGATCAAATAGAACCATAGAAAACCGCAACCTCAAACAGTGTTAGACAACACTCTAGCCATACAGGCTCACTTATTTCAAATATATTCACTTGTTCCATTTGGACAGTAGACTGGCCCCAAGACACTAAGTCAATCGAGCTCCAGCAGTCTGACTGTCAGTGTGATTGTCATGACCCAAAACAGGGGACATGACCGGTGCTAGGGAACGGGAACTCTTTCGAATCTGGAACCCGTAGCAAGCCTAAAAATAAAAATAAAATAAAACATGCAATAATAATAATAATAACATAAATAAAGTATTGTGCAGCGGAAATAAAAATCATAAATATTAAAATAATAATCCACCAATGATATTAAATCGAACATCCTCATCACATATATAAATAATCTTTTAATAAATATTCCAGTTCAAATCTTTAAAATACATAACTCACACAAATATAATACATAAACTCCACAACTGTCTACAACTACTGCAGTGTCTAGAATATAAAATAAAGCTCAGATAAGCAGTTTACATAATGAAGCCAGGGTAAAAGAAATCCGACGTATGGGTCTGCTACTGAGGTCTGAAGATGATGACTCTCCTGAAAAATAGTCAATGGAGGGGAGTCATACCTCACTGAGTGAATTGTTATAATATATATACATGCATACTAAATGACAATGCACGCAGTCAAGAGTATATATAATACGTATATATACAAGCCAATACACACAGATGTAATAAAATCATTTTATATATTTTTATTGAAAATCACTGTTTATGAAGGATCAAATAGAACCCTAGAAAATCGCAACCTCAAAATAGTGTTAGACAACACTCTAGCCATACAGGCTCACTTATTCCAAATAAGTTCACTTGTTCCATTTGGATAGTAGACTGGCCCTGAGACACTAAGTCAACCGAGCTCTAACAATCTGACTACCAGTGTGATTGGCCCCGAGACACTTGGTGAACCGAGCTCCAGCAATCACACTCCCAAATCATATCTCACATCACATAAATCAATCCGATCAATATCCATAAATGGTTAGTAATGAAGCCTAAATGCTATTAGTGTACCGGTACATACTCGGTTCTAGTGCTGCCCACTAGGTAGCACGTTCTATTAATATCCTTCATTTTATATATAAAACATACATTCATAAAAATAAATGATGCATGAATTTCAATAAAATAGCAACATAAATCATATATATACTAGAAATATACCAAAAGTAAACCAGGTATATTTTGAGTATATATACGTTAAATAAATCCAATATAATTGTAAAATAAACTAGAAATATATTTTAAAACATTTTAAGTATAAATGTTTAATAAAACATGCATATAATTTAAAATATATCAAAATATACCAAAAATAAACCTAAGTACTAATTAAATCATTTATGTATATTTATCAAAATAAACCATACATTTCTAAAATCATGCGTCCTAGAACATATATATATATATATATATATAAAATAACAACTCATTGTTATTGCACTCCTCGAGACGGGTCTGACGGGCCTGGTCCACTAGGCCTGGGTCGCAGTGCAACTAAACAAACAAATGACAACAGAAAATAAAAATAAATCTAACAGAAATCCTAGAGACTCAATCTAGAATACTAGACACAGAATTAGAATTAGAGTTCAACCAGACATCACGTTTTATGAGAAAGCTATCGAAAATCTGGCAGAACCTCCCCTGTAAAACGGACATCTCTCTACTCAATGAGTAGAGCCGGTCCTGCAAAGAAACATACTTCGAAAATAGACACAGAATTCACAAACAAAATCCCTCGGTCGGACACTAAACTACAATTCACCGAACGAGGTTCACAATTCACAGAATATTTACAAAAATATCAAAAATGCCCTTATATAATAAAAATACATTTTATCAATCCAAATTACTTAATTAACCCTAAAACACATTAAAAAATCGATAAAAAACTCATTTATTTAGAAAAATCATATATTATATATATAATTTGAAAATAATTTACGAAAAATAGTTTTAATTAGTTAAAAATACTAAATAATTTGTAGAAATCATTTTTATACCTTAAATTACTAATGAAACCAATTTAATTACATTTTTAACCAATTTAGTGTCAAATTACCAAAATACCCCTATATATATAAATTCACTAAAAATAATAAAAAATTCACCAAAAATAGTATAATTACTCAAAATTAATTTTCTCAACATATAATTCAATAATATCAATAAATATACTCAATTAACCAATTAATTTCAATTAAACACATAATTAACCTAATTTTTCAAAATTACATAAACTTAATAAATTCCAAAATAAATACATAAAATTCACAAAAATTAGAAATAAATTTCTAAAATTCATTTTAACACCTATAATTACCATAAAACACAATTTCATAATTTATTCAATTAATTTTCGAAAATTAGAAAATATTAATAAAATAATAAAAAATACCCAAAAATCAAAATAAATTCCAAAAATTCCACAAAAATTACAGCATGTAGATTGAGCTACAAGGATCAAATTTTGTGAAGGGAGTTTGGTTGAATCAATGAAATTTAAGCTCAAAAAAATTCAGAAACCTTAATAGGCCAAAATGAAGAAATTGAAACCTAGGAAAATCTAGACCATTTTAAGTGAAACAAAGCTTGGAATCACACTCACCAGAGCTTAAGGAGAAGATAGAGACTGGTGGCATCGAGTTTGGTGGTCGGAATCATGTCGATCAGAGTTGAGGGGGAGTTTTGACAATTCTTGAAAAATTCGGCCAAAACATGCTGGAAATGGGTGCTTTAGGCATTGGGAAAGGCTGGAGGTGGAGGAGGAAGGTTGAGAGGCACACCGATGGCAAGAAAACCAGCTTGGAATGGTCGAAAATGGTGGAATGGTGATCGGGAAGAAGGAAGATGACTGAGTGGCATAATCGTAAATAATGCAAACTTTTTGATTTTGATTAAAAATTATATATTATATATATATATATATATATATATATATATATATATATATATATCCACACTATATATTATAATAATATATAATTCCACACACAAATAGTACTCACCACACATATATTTTAATATATAATACACATAAATAATTAATTAATATAAAACTATATAATAAAAAATTAAGTTAATTAATTAAACCCTAATTTAATTTAAATAAATACACATATATACATTTTATCTAGCACTTAAAAATTATGTATGAGTTCATGCGAATTCGTAAAACTAGTCAAAAAATTAGTATTAAATTATTTACGTGTTAATTTTCCCGAAAATATAATTCCCGGAAAAATTTTACGTAAAGTATTTAAAAAAATATAAAATAATTAAAATTAGCTTTAATAAATATCAAACTCATAAATATATCATAAATATATACAAAATTATTAACACTGCATATC
This sequence comes from Mallotus nudiflorus, assembly GCA_947683625.1. Classification (NCBI taxonomy): domain Eukaryota; kingdom Viridiplantae; phylum Streptophyta; class Magnoliopsida; order Malpighiales; family Euphorbiaceae; genus Mallotus; species Mallotus nudiflorus. The sequence goes on from CANTUR010001869.1 coordinate 52,716, forward strand.
CCGATGCAGTATAAAAATATTTAAAAACTCGGGATATTACAGTCTTCCTTCCTTACAAGAATTCGTCATTCTAGAAAGAATAATTATAAGATCAAGAAGGGAAGAGATACGGGTAAGAAGCTCGCATCTCAGCTTAAGTCTCCCACGTATGCTCATCAACTCTATTGCTGCGCCACAGAACCTTAACCATCGGAATCTATTTCGATCGCAACTGTCGAACTGGGTAGTCAACGATCGCCACAGGTTCTTCCAGAAATGTCAGATCTTCATTCACTTCTACACTGTCGAGCTACAACACGTGTGAATTGTCTGAGACGTACTTCCTCAGCATCGAGATATGAAATACCGGATGCACCTGTGACATACTTAGGGGCAAAGCCAACCGATATGTAATAGTGCCAACTCTCTCCAAAATCTCAAACGATTCGATATATCTCGGTGCTAACTTACCCTTTTTGCCAAATCTTATAACACCCTTCATCGGTGTCACGACCCAAAACAGGGGCCATGACCGGTGCTAGGGAACGGGAATTCTTTCGAATCCGGAACCCGTAGCAAGCCTAAAAATAAAATAAAACATGCAATAGTAATAATAACAATATATAATGCAGTGGAAATAAAAATCATAAATATCACAATAACATTTGCACTAACTGGATTTAAATCAAATACTCATCTCATATATATATATAAATTCTTTTAATACAAATCTAGTTCAAATATAATACAACATCTCTTTAAATATTCAGTGACTACTGCAGTGTGTAGATAAAATAAAACTCAAGACTCAGGGAAGCAGTTTACACAAAGAAGCCGGGGCGGAAGAAATCCGGCGTACAGGCCTGCTACTGAGGTCTGAAGATGATGACTCTCCTGAAAAATAGTCAACGGAGGGGAGTCAGACCTCACTGAGTGAATTACTATAATATATATACATGCATACTAAATGACAATGCATACAATCAACAGTATATATCTAATATGTATATATACAGGCAATACACACAGATGCAATAAAATCATTTTATATATATTTTATTTAAAATTATCGTTTATGAAGGATCAAATAGAACCCTAATTAAATCGAAACCTCAAACAGTGTTAGACAACACTCTAGCCATACAGGCTCACTTAATCCAAATATATCCACTTAATCCAAATATATCCACTTAATCCATTTAGACAGTAGACTAGCCCCGAGACACTAAGTCAACCGAGCTCCAGCAGTCTGACTGCCAGTGTGATTGGCCCCGAGACACTTGGTCAACCGAGCTCCAACAATCACACCCAAATCACATCTCACACATCAAATAATCAAATTCCATCAGTATCCACAAATAGTTAGTAGTATAGCCTAAATGCTATAAGCGTACCGGTATGTACTCGATCCTAGTACTGCCTACTAGGTAGCACGTTCTATTGATATCCTTCATTTTAAATATAAATCATACATTCGTAAAAATAAATGATGCATGAACTTAAATAAAATAGCAACATAAACCATATATATATTGGAAATATACCAAAAATAAACCAAGTATATTTCGAGTATATATACGTCAAACAAATCCAATCAAATTACAAATTAAGCTAGAAATATATTTAAAAACATTTTAAACCTAATTTATTAATAAAACATGCATATAATTTAATATATACCAAAAATAAATCAAAAATATACTTAAATACTAATCACGTTATTTATGCATATTTAATCAAAATAAAATATATATTCTAAAATCATGCATCCTAAAGCATATATATATAAAATAGTAACTCACACTTAGTGCGCTCCACGAGATGGGTCCGACGGGCCTGGTCCACTAGGCCTCGGTCTCGGCGCAACTAAACAAACAATAATGACAGAAATCAGAATAAACCTAACAGAAAATCCTAGAACTCGATCTAGAATATTAAACACATAATCAAAATTAGGGTTCGACCGGACATCACGTTTTACGAGAATTCTACCAAAAATTTGGCAGAACCTCCCTTGTAAAATGGACATCTCTCTACTCAAAGAGTAGAGCTGACCCTGCAAAGAAACACACTTCGAAAAATAGGCACAATAACTCATCCACAACCCCTCAGTCGGACTCCAAATGATAGTCTACTGACCAGGGTCCACAATCACAGAACAATTCCAGAAATACCAAAAATACCCTTATAACATAGAAATTCATTTTATAAGTAGAAATTACATAATTAACCTTTAAACACAGTAAAAACTGATAAAAACTCATTTTATTAGAAAAATTGCATATTCTATATATAATTGAAAATAATTCACGAAAAATAGTTTTAATTAGTTAAAAATACTAAATAATTTTTAGAAATCATTTTTATACCTTAAATAACTATTAAAACCAATTAAATTACAATTTTAGCCAATTTTATGTAAAATTACCAAAATGCCCTTATATATATATAAATATACTAAAATTCATTCAAAAATTCACCAAAAATAGTATAATTATCCAAAATTAATTTTCTCCACATATTTATCAATAATATCAATAATTAAACTCAATTAACCAATTAATTTCAATTAAAAACACAATCAACCTAATTTTCCCAAAATTACATAAACTTAAATAATTCAAAATAAATACATAGAAATTCATAAAAATTCCAAATAAATTCCTATAATTCATTTTAACACCTATATTTATCATAAAACACAATTTCATAATTTATTTAATTAATTTCCGAAAATTAGAAAATAATATTAAAATATTCAAAAATACCCAAAAATCAAATTAATCTCCAAAAATTCTACAAAAATTCACACATGAAGATTAAGCTACTAGGATCAACATTTATGAAGGGATTTTTCATGAATCAATCAAATTGAAGTTCAAAAAATTCAAGAACCCTAATAGGCCGAATTCAAAAATTCGAAACCTAAGCAAATCAAGACCGTTTCAAGTGAAACAAAGCTTGGAATTACACTCACCGGAGCTCAAGGAGAAGAAAGAGACTGGTGGTGTTGAAAATGGTGGTCGAAAATGTCGTGATCGACGGTGAAGAAGAATTCGGCTTCTCCGGCCAAAATCAATCTCCAGATGCCGGAAACGGCTGCAACAGGCGGCGAGGAAGGCTGAGGAAGGTGGTGGCATGCCAGACGGCACACCAATGGCAAGAAATCGACATGACAAGCAGCGGAACGGCGATGGGGATGGTCGAGGAAGAAGGAGGAAGTCGGAGGCAGTTCGGTAATTTTCCAAAAATTTGATTTTTTGACATATTATATGTATATATATATATACTTTACACTATATAATAAAATAATATTAAATTACACACATTAAATATACACCACACACTTAATATTTAATATTTTAAAATTTAATAATAAATAAAAATAATTAAATAACAATAAAATTAATAAACAAATAATAAAATATTAGGGTAATATTAATTAAACCCTAATTAAATAAATAATTACACATATATACGATGTTTAGTATTTTAAAAATATGTATGAGTTCATGCAAGTCTGTAAATATACTTAAAATAATTAATAGTAAATTATTTATGTGAAAATTTCCTCGAAAATAAAAGTCTCGGGAAAATTTTACGTAAAGTACTCAAAATAATACACAATAATTAAAATAGGTTTTAAATACATATCAACTCGTAAAAATATCATAATATATATACAAAAATTATTAACACTTCATATCTCGATGCAGTATTAAAATATTTAGAAACACGGGATATTACAATCGGAGACACCTTTAGAAAAACAAAGTCTCTAACTTGAAACTCTACATCATTGAGCCTAAGATCCACATAGCTCTTCTACGTGCTAACTGTGGTCTCTAATCTGTGCTTAATTATGGTGACTTTCTCTGCAGCATCCTAAATCATCTCAAGTCCAGGCAAAGCTCTCTCCCCAATCTCATCCCAACTCAGAGGGGATCTACATTTCCTTCCATACAACACCTCATATGGTACTATGACAATACTGCTATGGTAGCTGTTGTTATATGAAAACTCAACGAGTGGCAAATGGTCATCCCAGCTACCTCCCAAATCCAAGACACACATCCTCAACATATCTTCTAGTGTCTGGATCGTCCTCTCAAACTGACCATCTGTCTGAGGATGAAAAGCAGTACTGAAATCCAATCTAGTGCCCATCGCTTCCTGCAACTTCTGCCAAAAATGAGAGGTAAAAACTGAACCTCTATCTGACATAATGGACACAGGTACTCCATGAAGGCACACAATATGCTTCACATATAGCTTCACCAATCTAGCTATAAAATTGTAATATCCCGTATTTTTTAAAATATTTTAATACTACATTGGGATATGCAGTGTTAATAATTCTTATATATAATATTGGTATTTTATGAGTTCGTTATTTAATTAAAGCTAATTTTAATTGTTTACATTATTTTAAGTGCTTTACGTAAAATTTTCCCGAGACTTGCATTTTCGGGGAAATTTTCATGTAAATAATTTACTATTAATTATTTTAAATATATTTACGGACTTGCATGAACTCATATATATTTTTAAAGTACTAAATAATGTATATATGTGTATTTATTTATTTAACTAGGGTTTAATTAATTACCCTAATATTTTATTATTTATTAATTAGTTTTAATATTATTTAATTATTTTTTAGGTGTATTAAATTTTAAAATATTAAATTATATGTGTGTGGTGTGTATTTAATGTGTGTGATTTTATATTATTTTAATATATAGTGTAAAGTATACATATATACATATATACATTTAATATTAAAACAAATTATAAAGTTTGAATTATTTACAAAACTGTCATCCACCCTCCTCCTTCTTCCCGACGCACGCCCGATCACAAACCACCACCTGTCACGTCGTTTTCTTGCCATTGGTGTGCCTCTTGGCGTGCTACTTCCTTCCCCAACCTTCCCCGCCACCAACAGCGCCCTATTCCGTCGAGGTTTGGCCAGAATTAGCTCGGGAAGCAGAAACTTTGGCCACCATCGTTCACGACATTTTCGGCCACCATTTTTGACACCGCCAGTCTCTTTCTTCTCCTTGAGCTCCGGTGAGTGTGAATCCAAGCTTTGTTTCACTTAAAATGGTCTTGATTTGCTTAAGTTTTGATTTTTGTAATTCGGCCATTTTAGGGTTCTTGATTTTTTTGAACTTCAATTTTATTGATTCATGAAAAATTCCTTCACAAATGTTGTTACCCTTAGCTTAGTATACATGTGTGAATTTTTGTATAATTTTTAGTAATTATTTTGATTTTTGGGTATTTTTGAATATTTTAATATTATTTTCTAATTTTCGAAAATTAATTAATTAAATTATGAAATTGTGTTTTATGATAAATATAGGTGTTTAAAAGAATTATAGAAATTTATTTGGAATTTTTATGAATTTCTATGTATTTATTTTGAATTTGTTTAGGTTTATGTAATTTTGGAAAATTAGGTTAATTGTGTTTTTAATTGAAATTAATTATTTAATTGAGTTTAATTATTGATATTATTGATAAATATGTTGAGAAAATTAATTTTTTGCAATTATACTATTTTTGGTGAATTTTTGAATGAATTTTAGTATATTTATATATATAGGGGTATTTTGATAATTTTACCCCAAATTGACTAAAAATGTAATTAAATTGGTTTTAATAGTTATTTAAGGTATAAAAATGATTTCTACAAATTATTTAGTATTTTTAATTGATTAAAACTATTTTTCGTAAATTATTTTCAATTATATATATAATATACGATTTTTCTAAACAAAATGAGTTTTATCGATTTTTACTGTGTTTTAAGGTTAATTACGTAATTTATATTTATAAAATGTATTTTTGTGATATAAGGGCATTTTTGGTATTCCCATAATTGTTTTGTGATTGTGGACCCCGGTCGGTAAACTGTAGTTTGGAGTCCGACCGAGGGGTTGTGGATGTGTTTTTGTGCCTATTTTTAGAAGTGCATTTCTTTGCAGGGCCGACTCTACTCTTTGAGTAAAGAGATGTCCATTTTACAGGGGAGGTTCTGTCGGATTTTTGGTAGAATTCTCGTAAAACGTGATATCCGGTCGAACTCTAATTCTGATTCTGTGTCCAATATTCTAGATCGAGTTTCTAGGATTTTCTATTAGGTTTATTCTGATGTCTGTTATTTATTGTTTGTTTAGTTGCGCCGAGACCGAGGCCTAGTGGACCAGGCCCGTCGGACCCATCTCGAGGAGCGCACTAAGTGTGAGTTACTATTCTATATATATATGCTTTAGGGTGCATGATTTAGAAATGTATGTTTTAGTTTGATTAAATATGCATAAATGGTTTAATTATTACTTAAGTTTATCTTTAGTTTATTTTTGGTTTATTTTCTGTATATTTTAAACTATATGCATGTTTTATTAATAAATTATTCTTAAAATGATTTTATGTATATTCTTGGTATATTCTTAGTTTATTTTGTAATTATATTGGATTTATTTAATGTATATATACTCGAAATATACCAGGTTTTTTTGGGTATATTTCTAGTATATATATGGTTTATGTTGCTATTTTATTTAAATTCATGCATCATTTATTTTTATGAATGTATGCTTTATATTTAAAATGAAGGATATCAATAGAATGTGCTACCTAGTGGGCAGCACTAGGACCGAGTACGTACCGGTACGCTTATAGCATTTAGGCTATATTACTAACCAATTTGAGGATATTGATTGGAATTGATTTATCTGATGTGTGATGTGATTTGGGTGTGATTGCTGGAGCTCGGTTGACCTAGTGTCTCGGGGCCAATCACACTGATAGTCAGACTGCTGGAGCTCGGTTGACTTAGTGTCTCGGGGCCAGTCTACTGTCTAAATGGATCAAGTGATCATATATTGGAATAAGTGAGCTTGTATGGCTAGAGTGTTTTCTAACACTGTTTTGAGGTTGCAATTTTCTAGGGTTCTATTTGATCCTTCATGAACTGTGATTTTAAATAAAAATATATAAAATGAATTTATCACATCTGTGTGTATTTGGTTGTATATATATACATATTATATATACTTTGATTGTGTGCATTGACATTTAGTATGCATGTATATATATTATAGTAATTCACTCAATGAGGTCTGACTCCCCTCTGTTGACCATTTTTCAGGAGAGTCTTCTTCCTCAAACCTCAGTAGCAGGCCTGTACGCCAGATTTCTTCCTCCCCGGCTTCTTTATGTAAACTGCTTATCTGAGTCTTGAGTTTTATTTTTATAATCTAGACACTGCAGTAGTTGTAAATAAATTATGGGTTTTATGTATTATATTTGTGTGAGTTATGTATTTTGAGAAATTGAACTGGATTTGTATTAAAAGTTTATATATATATGAGATATGGATTTGATTTAAATCCCATGGTGGATTATTATTTTTATATTTATGATTTTATTCGGCTGCACAGTATTTAATTTAATGGTGTTGTTATTATTATTCTTGCATGTTTTATTTTATTTTAGGCTTGCTACGGGTTTCAGATTCGAAAAAATTCCCGCTTCCTAGCGCCGGTCATGGCCCCTGTTTTGGGTCGTGACAAAGTTGGTATCAGAGCGGAGTTCTGTGTCAGGGCTTAGTTGTTTGAGTTGTGGCCCTAGTTTTCAAGTTGTGTTTTCTTTTGGTAACTACTGCAGTGAATTAGGTTCAAGTATGTCTTGATAAGTATTCCTTGCTTTAGTTTTTTGCATTATTCCTCCATTGTCTATTTTGTCTGAATCTTCCATTTGTCTTTTCAGAATGAGGAGGTGAGCACGTGTCGCTCCACCGGTCATTGAGGCCGAGGATGATAAGTCTTTTCAGGATGAGGTTTTGCCTCCTGAGCAGCCAGTTAGACATAGAGGTCGTGGCAGAGGTAGACCTCGAGGAGTGGCAAGTCACTGTAGGCAGAGAGAGTTATAAGATGAGGAGCCTATTGAGCCTTAGTTTGAGGATGTTCCTGTGCCTCCAGTTGTTCAGCCTGTTCAGCCTGCCTATCAGCAGGGTATGTCTGACCCTGAGGCAGCTTTGTTCTATGCCCGAGTTGGCAGGATTGCTTTCGATAGGACTTCCGATCCGTTAGACTTTCTGCATACGATCGAGACTCGGACTCGGACTGCTCATACCGAGTACCAGCGGATTATGATCGTCGAGTTGTCTGTTGAGGGACCAGCCCTAGATTGGTTTATTCAGATGATCTAGCCTTATATGATGACGATGAACTGGGCTCAGTTTTGACAACGATTTATGAGGAGATTCTGTCCAGAGCCTCTCTGTATGAGCTATCATCTTCGATTGATCAGCATTTCTCGTGGTGATCGATCAGTTGAGGAGTATACCCGAGAGTTTCTTCGGCTGGGTAGATATGCAGAGGATCTGATGCGAGACCAGTATTTCACTATCACTATATATGTCACTAGATTGGGTTCAGCATTTGCTGGTATGCCTACAACAGGCCTTACTCTAGAATCTGTGATTAAGTTAGCCAAGGAGATTGAGTTGAGGCTAGTTAGGTAGGGAGTGATGCCTGATTATTACCAACTGGGAGTTTAGTTGAGTGGATTGCAGGCTACTCCATATTTGAGTTTTCATAATGGTTCGAGTAGTCAACAGCGAGGTCAGATTCAGCAGAGTCAGAGGCAGCAGCAGCGAGTGCAACAGAGCAGTAGACATGGTCGTGGAGGTCAGCGTAGATCGTTCATATTTAGGTCAGGTGCTTCGAGCAGTAGTAGTGGTCGCAGTTCTGGATCACCTGCCAGTGTTTGCTAGACTTGTGGTAGAGTCCATCAGGGACCATGTTATCTGACACCACTGACATGCTTCAGATGCGGGCAGACAGGACATTTTGCCAGATCGTGTCCTTATTTCGGGTATCAGCAGCCACAGATTTCGTGATTCCCACAGCAGTCGATTGCTAGTGCTGCACCTGTGCCATTTTAGTTACCTCCAGCCCAGCATCAGAGTTCCACTCAGCTTGTTCCACAACAGAGTCATGGTAGAGGTACTAGAGGAGGTGCCAGAGGTATTGGCCAGGCTTTTACCAGTCAGCAGGGAGGTCGAGGACAAGCCAAAGTTTTTCATCTCACTCAGCAGGATGCTCAGGCATCTAATGCAGTCGTGGCAGGTATTGTTTCTATTTGTTACCTGGATGCATGGGTTTTGTTTGATCCAAGTGCCACACATTCTTTTGTTTCTCCTGTTTTTGCTTCCAAGTCTTGTTGGCAAGCTTTGAGGATGGCTTTTCCTTTGTCCGTTGCCACTCCTTTGAGCGATTCCTTGGACACCAATATTGTTCTTTCTGGTTGTCCAGTTCTCATGGGAGATAGATGTAATATCCCGTGTTTTTAAAATATTTTTACACTGTACCGGGATATACAATGTTAATAATTTCCATATGTATATTATATGATATTTTTACGAGTTGATATGTATTTAAAACCTATTTTTATTATTGTGTATTATTTACAGTGCTTTACGTAAAATTTTCCCGGGACTTGCATTTTCGGGGAAATTTTCACGTAAATAATTTATTATTAATTATTTTAAATATATTTTCGGACTTGCATGAACTCATACGTATTTTTAAAATACTAAATAAACCCTATGTGTGTAAATATTTATTTAATTAGGGTTTAATATATTATCCTAATATTTTATTATTTTTTTATTAATTTATTGTTATTTGATTATTTTTATTTATTATTAAATTATTAAAATATTAAATTATATGTGTGGGTGTGATTTTTTTAAATATTTTATTAAAATTATTTTTTATTATTTTTCTTTTTTCTTTTTCTTTTTCTTTTCTTTTTCTTTTTCTTTTTCTTCTTCTTCTCCCGAGTGCCCGACCACCCCTCACCACCGTCTATCACGCTGATCACCTACCGTCGGTGTGCCTCCCGGCTTGCCACCATCGTTCCCAGCCGTCCCCCATCGCCAGCAGCCTCCTTCCCCGGCGCCAGCAGCCTTTTTCTTCCATTTTGGCCGAAATTCTTCTCCTCACCGTCGATGACGATTTTGGCCACCATTTTTGACACCGCCGGTCTCTTTCTTCTCCTTGAGCTCCGGTGAGTGTGATTCTAGCTTTGGTTTGAGCTTAAATGGTCTAGATTTGCTTAGGTTTCGAATTTTCCAATTCAGTCACATTAGGGTTTTTGATTTTTTTGAGCTTCGAATTGATTGATTCATGGAAACTCCCTTCATAAATGTTGTTCCTAGTAGCTTAATCTACATGTATGAATTTTTTTGGAATTTTTGGAGATTGTTTGGATTTTTTGGGTATTTTTGAATATTTAATATTATTTTCTAATTTTCGGAAATTAATTATTTAAATTATGAAATTGTGTTTTATGGTTAAATTAGGTGTTGAAATGAATTATAGGAATTTATTTGGAATTTTTATGAATTTCTAAGTATTTATTTTGAATTATTGAAGTTTATGTAATTTTGGGAAAATTAGGTTAAATGTGTTTTTAATTGAATTTAATTGGGTAATTAAGTTTAATTATTGATATTATTGATAAATATGTTGAGAAAATTAATTTTGGATAATTATACTATTTTTGGTGAATTTTTGAAGTAATTTTAGTATATTTATATATATAGGGGTATTTTGGTAATTTTATCCTAAATTGTCTAAAAATGTAATTTAATTGGTTTTAATAGTTATTTAAGGTATAAAAATGATTTCTACAAATTATTTAGTATTTTTAACTAATTAAAACTATTTTTCGTGAATTATTTTCAATTATATATATAATATACGGTTTTTCTAATAAAATGAGTTTTTATCGGTTTTTACCGTGTTTAAAGGTTAATTATGTAATTTCTACCTATAAAATGTATTTTTAGGTTTTAAGGGTATTTTTGGTATTTCCTGAATTGTTCTGTGTTTGTGGACCTTGGTCGGTAGATTGTAGTCTGGAGTCCGACCGAGGGGTTGTGAATGAGATGTGGTGTTTGTTTTTCGAAGTGTATTTCCTTGCAGGGTCAGCTCTACTCTTTTGAGTAGAGAGATGTCCATTTTACAGGGGAGGTTCTGTCGGATTTTTGATAGAATTCTTGTAAAACGTGATGTCCAGTCGAACCCTAATTCTGTTTCCGTATTTAATACTGTAGATCAAATTCTAGGATTTCTGTTAGGTTTATTCTAATGTCGGTTATTTATTGCTTGTTTAGTTGCGCCGAGACCGAGGGCTAGTGGACCAGGCCCGTCGGATCCATCTCGTGGAGCGCACTAGGGTGAGTTACTATACTATATATATATGCTTTAGGATGCATGTTTTAGAAAAGTATGCTTTATTTTAATAAAATATGCATAAATGATTTAAGTATTACTTAGGTTTATTTTCGGTATATTTTGGTATATTTTCAACTATATGCATGTTGTATAACTAAATTATTCTTAAAAATGCTTTTATGTATATTTTGGTATATTTTAGTTTATTTTGTAATTGTATTGGAATTATTCGACGTATATATACTCGAAATATACCTGGATTACTTTTGGTATATTTATAGTATATATATGGTTTATGTTGATATTTTATTGAACTTCATGCATCATTTATTTTTGTGAATGAATGTTTTATATTATTAATGATGAAGGATATCAATAGAATGTGCTACCTAGTGGGCAGCACTAGGACCGAGTACGTACCGGTACGCCTATAGTATTTAGGCTATAATACTAACTTATTTATGGATACTGATTGAATGTGATTATTGATATGTGTGAGATATGGTTTGGGTGTGATTGCTGGAGCTCGGTTGACCAAGTGTCTCGGGGCCAATCACATTGGCAGTCAAACTGCTGGAGCTCAGTTGACTTAGTGTCTCGGGGCCAGTCTACTATCTAAATGGATTAAGTGGATATATTTGGATTCAGTGAGCCTGTATGGCTAGAGTATTATTTAACACTATTTTCGAGGTTGCGATATTCTAGGGTTCTATGTGATCCTTCATAAACTGTGATTTTCAATACAAATATATAAAAATGATTTTTCTGCATTTGTGTGAATTTGCCTGTATATATACATATTATATATATATACTGTGGTTGTATGCATTGTCACTTAGTGTGTATGTATATATATTATAGTAATTCACTCAATGAGGTCTGACTCCCCTTCGTTGACTATTTTTCAGGAGAGTCAACATCTTCAGACCTCAGTAGCAGGCCTGTACGCCGAATTTCTTTCGCCCCGGCTTCTTTGTGTAAACTGCTTCTCTGAGTCTTGGATTTATTTTATCTAGACACTGCAGTAGCCATTAAATATTTAAAGAGATGTTGTATTGTATTATTTGAACTGGATTTGTATAAAGATTTTATATATATGTGATGAGAAGAGATTTGACTTAAATCCAGTTTGTGAAAATAATATTATGATTTTTATGATTTTTATTTCCGCTGCATTTGATATTGTTATTATTATTATTGCATGTTTTATTTTATTTTTAGGCTTGCTATGGGTTCCGGATTTGAAAGAATTCCCATTCCCTAGCGCCGGTCATGGCCCTTGTTTTGGGTCGTGACAATAGAGAATTACCCGCTGATTTGATCTTGTTGGATGTGATAGAGTTTAATGTTATTCTGGGAATGGACTGGTTATCTCAGCACTATGCCATGGTGGATTATAGGAATAAATAGGTGACGTTCAGAATTCCTAATGAAGAAGATTTTAAATTTGTGGGTGATAGGAGTTCAGCACCTCAGAATCTTATTTCTGCTATTACGACTAGGAAGTTATTAAGGAAAGGATGTCAGGGATATTTGGCATTGGTCAGGGATACTTCAGTGGAGAAGTTGTCACTCACAGATATTCCTGTTGCTTGTGAGTTTCCTGATGTTTTTCCTGAGGAGTTTCCAGGTTTACCAACTCACAGAGAGATTGAGTTCTGTATAGATGTGGTTCCAGGTACTACTCCTATATCTATGCCACCCTATAGAATGGCTCCTGCAGAGTTGAAAGAGTTGAAGGAGCAGTTGCAAGAGTTATAGGATAAAGGTTTTATCAGACCCAGTGTTTCTCCTTGGGGTGCACTAGTCCTGTTTATGAAGAAGAAGGATGGTACCCTGAGACTGTGCATTGACTACAGAGAGATGAACAAGGTGACAGTGAAGAACAAGTATCCTCTCTCGAGGATAGATGACTTGTTTGATCAGCTATAGGGTGCACAGTTCTTTTCTAAGATTGACTTGAGGTCGGGTTATCATCAGCTGCGGATTAGTGAAGCTGATGTTCCTAAGACGGCATTCCGCACTCGATATGGCCATTATGAGTTTATGATGATGTCTTTTGGTTTGACTAATGCACCAGCAGCTTTTATGGACCTGATGAACAGGGTATTCAGACCGTATGAGGATCAGTTTGTGGTAGTCTTTATCGATGATATATTGGTTTATTCAAGGAGTATGGAGGAGCAAGTATATCACTTGAGGATTGTACTACAGACACTGAGAGATCATCAGCTTTATGCTAAATTCTCGAAGTGTGATTTCTAGATGGAGAGTGTTTCTTTTCTTGGACACGTGGTGTCTAAAGAAGGTATCTAGGTTGATCCACAGAAGATTAAAGCAGTGTCTGGGTGGCCTAGACCGACTTCTGTTACTGAGATTAGAAGTTTTCTGGGTTTAGCCAGGTATTATAGGCGGTTTGTGTAGGATTTTTCCAGAATAGCAGCCCCTATGACTCGCTTGACTCAGAAGAATGTTAGATTCAAGTGGTCAGAAGCTTGTGAGAATAGTTTTCAGTTGTTGAAGGAGAAATTGACCACAACACCAGTATTAGCTTTGCCTAATAATATGGATAAGTTCATAGTTTATTGTGATGCCTCTAGAGTTGGCCTTGATTGTGTGTTGATGCAGAATGGTAGGGTGATAGCCTATGCTTCGAGGCAGTTGAAGAAGCATGAGCAAAACTATCCTACACATGACCTTGAAATGGCTGCAGTGATCTTTGCTTTGAAGATTTGGAGACATTATCTGTACGGGGTGACTTGTGAGATATTTACTGATCATAAGAGCCTTAACTACATTTTCCAGCAGAGAGATTTGAATCGGAGGCAGAGAATATGGTTAGAATTGTTAAAGGATTATGACTGTGAGATATTATATCATCTGGGTAAGGCTAATGTGGTAGCGGATGCCTTGAGTAGAAAGTCCTCAGGCAGTCTTGCTCACATCAACGTTGAGAGGAGACCATTGATCCAGGAGTTGCATTTGTTGGTGGATCAAGGTCTGATGATGAAGATCAGTAGGTCAGGTGGACTACTAGCTCAGTTTAAGGTGCGATATGTACTGAGGGATAGGATTAAAGCAGCTCAGAGCCGAGATCCTATTCTAAAAGAGCTTGCAGAGAATGTTCGATTAGGGAAGTTCACTGATTTCACACTTGATGATAATGGTGTGTTGTGGATCGATGGTAGATTGTGTGTTCCTGATGTGGATGATTTAAGAGAAGAGATCCTAGAGGAAGCACATTCCACAGCCTATAGTGTACATCCAGGTGTTACTTAGATATACCACGGTATCAAAGACTTATACTGGTGGGATGGATTGAAGAAGGATGTCACCGATTACGTTGCTAAGTGTCTGATGTGTCAACAAGTTAAAGCTGAGCATCAGAAGCCTTCTGGGATGCTTCAGCCTCTTCCTATTCTCGAGTGGAAGTGGGAAAGGATAGCTATGGATTTTATGGTAGGTTTACCTCATTCTAAGGATGGATACGATTCCATCTAGGTGATTGTAGACAGGTTGATGAAGTCTGCACATTTCTTGCCTGTGAAAGCCACTTATTCTGTAGCTAGATTGGCAAAGCTGTATATGAAGCATATTGTGTGCCTTCATGGAGTACCTATGTCCATTGTGTCAGATAGAGGTTTAGTGTTTACTTCTCATTTTTGGCAGAAGTTGCAGGAAGCGATGGGCACTAGGTTGGACTTCAGTACTGCTTTTCATCCTCAGACAGATGGTCAGTCTAAGAGGACGATCTAGACACTGGAAGATATGTTGAGAATGTGTGTCCTGGATTTGGGAGGTAGTTAGGATGATCATTTTCCACTCGTTGAGTTTGCATATAATAACAGCTACCATAGCAGTATTGGCATGGCACCTATCACGACCCAAAATAGGGGCCATGACTGGCGCTAGGGAAGATGACCGGAGTGGTGAGGCAGCGGAGGAAGACGGTGACACGTAGGGGAGGCACACTGACGGTCGGTGATCGGACGGCGAGGGTGAGGGAGATGGGTTTCGGGGAAGAGGAAGAAAACCGAAGGAAAAAGAAAAGAAAAGAAATAAAAAGAAAAGAAAGAAAAAGAAAAAGAAAAAGAAAAAAGAAAGAAAAAAAAAAGAAAAAAAAAGAATTATGTATATATATATATATATATTATAATATAGTATATTAATAGAATACTTAATTCTTTTTTTTCTTTCTTTTTTATTTTTCTTTTTCTTTCTTTTCTTTTCTTTTTCCTTCGGTTTTCTTCCTCTTCCCCGAAACCCATCTCCCTCACCCTCACTGTCTGATCATCGATCGTCAGTGTGCCTCCCCTGCATGTCGCCGTCTTCCTCCGCTGCCTTACCACTCCGGTCATCTTCCCTAGCGCCGATCATGGCCCCTGTTTTGGGTCGTGACAAAGTTGGTATCAGAGCGGAGTTCTGTGTCAGGGCTTAGTTATGTGAGTTGTGGCCCTAGTTTTTAGATTTGTGTTTTCTTTTAGTAACTACTATAGTGAATTAGGTTTGAGTATGTCTTGATAAGTATTCCTTGCTTAGTTTTCTGCGTTATTCCTCCATTGTCTGTTTTGTCTGAATCTTTCTATTTGTCTTTTCAGAATGAGGAGGCGAGCGCATGTCGCTCCACTGGTCATTGAGGCCGAGGATGATGAGTCTTTTCAGGATGAGGTTTTTCCTCCTGAGCAGCCAGTTAGACGTAGAGGTCATGGCAGAGGTAGACCTCGAGGAACGGCAGGTTGCCATAGACAGAGAGAGTTACAGGACGAGGAGTCTGTAGAGCCTCAGTTTGATGTTCCTGTGCCTCCAGTTGTTCCACCTGTTCAGCCTGCCTATCAGCAGGGTATGTCCGACCCTGAGGCAACTTTGTTCTATGCCCGAGTTGGCAGGATTGCTTTCGATGGGACTTTCGATCTGTTAGATTTTCTACACGCAATTGAGACTCGGACTCGGACTGCTCACATTGAGTACCAGCGGATTATGATCGTCGAGTTGTCTGTTGAGGGACTAGCTTTAGATTGGTTTATTCAGATGATCCAGCCTTATATGATGACGATGACCTGGGCTCAGTTCCGAGAGCAGTTTATGAGGACATTTTGTCCAGAGCCTCTCCGTATGAGCTATCGTCTTCGACTGACCAGTATTTTCTCGCGGTGATTGATCTATAGAGGAGTACACCCGAGAGTTTCTTCGATTGGGTAGATATGCAGAGGATCTAATGCGAGATCAGTATTTTGTGGTCACTACCTACGTTACTGGTTTGGGTTCTGCTTTTGCAGGTATGCCTACAGCAGGCTTTACTCTGGAATCTATGATTGAGTTAGCCAAGGAGATTGAGCTGAGGCTAGTTAGGCAGGGAGCGATGCCTGATTATTACCAGGTGGGAGTTCAGTCGAGTGGATTGCAAGCTACTCCATACTCTAGTTTTCATGTTGGTTCGAGTAGTCAGCAGTGAGGTCTGACTCAGCAGAGTCAGAGGTAGCAGCAGCGAGTGCATCAGAGCAGTAGACATGGCCGTGGAGGTCAGCGTAGATTGTTCAGATTTGGGTCAGGTGCTTCGAGCAGCAACAGTGGTCATAGTTCTGGATTAGTTGCCAGTGTATGCTAGATTTACGATAGAGTCCATTAGGGACTGTGTTATCTGACACCACTGACATGCTTCAGATGCGGGCAGACAAGACATTTTGCTAGATCGTGTCCTTACTCCGAGTATTAGCAGCCGCAGATTCCATGATTCCCACAGCAGTCGATTGCTAGTGCTGCACCCGTGCCATTTCAGTTACCTCCAGCCCAGCATCAGAGTTCCACTCAACTTGTCCCACAGCAGAGTCGTGGTAGAGGTACTTGAGGAGGTGCCAGAGGTATTGGCCAGGCTTCTACCAGTCAGTAGGGAGGTTGAGGTCAGGCTAGAGTTTTTCATCTCACTCAACAGGATGCTCAAGCATCTAATGTAGTCGTGGCAGGTATTGTTTCTGTCTGTTACCTGGATGCATGGGTTTTGTTTGATCCGGGTGCCACGCATTCATTTGTTTCTCCTATTTTTGCTTCTAAGTCTTATTGGCAAGCTTTGAGGATGGCTTTTCCTTTGTCCATTGCCACTCCTCTGAGCGATTCTTTGGACACCGATATTATTCTTTCTGGTTGTCTAGTTCTTGTGGGAGGTAGAGAATTACCCACTGAATTGATCCTGTTGGATATGATGGAGTTTGATGTTATTTTGGGAATGGACTGGTTATCTCAGCACTATGCCGTGGTAGATTGTAGGAATAAAGAGGTGACTTTCAGAATTCCTGATGAAGAAGATTTTAAGTTTGTGGGTGATAGGAGTTCAGCACCTCAAAATCTTATTTCTGCTATTACGACTAGGAAGTTGTTGAGGAAAGGTTGTCAGGGATATTTGGCATTGGTCAGGGATACTTCAGTGGAGAAGTTGTCACTCACAGATGCTCATGTTGCTTGTGAGTTTCCTGATGTTTTTCCTGAGTTGCTAGGTTTACCACCTCACAGAGAGATTGAATTCTGTATAAATGTGGTTCCAGGTACTACTCCTATATCTATGCCACCCTACAGAATGGCTCCTGCAGAGCTGAAAGAGTTGAAGGAATAGTTGCAAGAGTTGTTGGATAAGGGTTTCATCAGACCCAGTGTTTCTCCTTGGGGTGCACTAGTCCTGTTTGTGAAGAAGAAGGATGGTACCCTGAGACTGTGCATTGACTACAGAGAGCTGAACAAGGTGACAGTGAAGAACAAGTATCCTCTTTCGAGGATAGATGACTTGTTTGATTAGCTACAGGGTGCACAATTCTTTTCTAAGATTGATTTGAGGTCGGGTTATCATCAACTGTGGATTAGTGAAGTCGATGTCCCTAAGACGACATTCCGCACTAGATATGGCCATTATGAGTTTCTGGTGATGTCTTTTGGTTTGACTAATGCACTAGCAGCTTTTATGGACCTGATGAACAGGGTATTCAGACCATATGTGGATCAGTTTGTGGTAGTCTTCATCGATGATATACTGGTTTATTCAAGGAGTATGGAGGAGCATGTATATCACTTGAGGATTGTACTACAGACACTGAGAGATCATCACCTTTATGGTAAATTCTCGAAGTGTGATTTCTGGATGGAGAGTGTTTCTTTTCTTAGACACATGGTGTTTAAAGAAGGTATCCAGGTTGATCCATAGAAGATTGAAGCAGTGTCTGAGTGGCCTAGACCGACTTATGTTACTAAGATTCAAAGTTTTCTGGGTTTAGTCGGGTATTATAGGCGGTTTATGCAGGATTTTTCCAGAATAGCAGCCCCTATGACTCGCTTGACTCAGAAGAATGTTAGATTCGAGTGGTCAGAAGCTTGTGAGAATAGTTTTCAGTTGTTGAAGGAGAAATTGACCACAGCGCCAGTATTAGCTTTGCCTAATAGTGTGGACAAGTTCACAGTTTATTATGATGCCTCTAGAGTTGGCCTTGGTTGTGTGTTGATGCAGAATGGTAGGGTGATAGCCTATGCTTCGAGGCAGTTGAAGAAGCATGAGTAGAACTATCCTACACATGACCTTAAAATGGCTGCAATGATCTTTACTCTGAAGATTTGGAGACATTATCTATACGGGGTGACTTGTGAGATATTTATTGATCATAAGAACCTTAAGTACATTTTCCAGCAGAGAGATCTGAATCTGAGGCAAAGAAGATGGTTGGAATTATTAAAGGATTATCACTGTGAGATTCTATATCATCCGGGCAAGGCTAATATGGTAGCAGATGCCTTGAGTAGAAAGTCCTCAGGCAGTCTTGCTCATATCAGTGTTGAGAGGAGACCATTGATCCAGGAATTGCATCTGTTGGTGGATCAAGGTCTGATGATGAAGATCAGTAGGTCAGGTGGACTGCTAGCTCAGTTTAAGGTGCGATTTGTACTGAGGGATAGGATTAAAGCAGCTCAGAGCTGAGATCCTATTCTAGAAGAGCTTGCAGAGAATTTTAGAGCAGGGAAGTTCAATGATTTCACACTTGATGATGACGGTGTGTTGTGGATCAGTGGTAGATTATGTGTTCCTGATGTGGATGATTTGAGAGAAGAGATCCTAGAGGAAGCACATTCTACAGCCTATAGCATACATCCGGGTGTTACTAAGATGTACCACAATATCAGAGACTTATACTGGTGGGATGGATTGAAGAAGGATGTCGCTGATTATGTTGCTAAGTGTCTGACGTGTCAGCAAGTGAAAGCTGAGCATCAAAAGCCTTCTGGGAAGCTTCAGCCTCTTCTTATTCCCGAGTGGAAGTGGGAAAGGATAGCTATGGATTTTGTGGTAGGTTTACCTCGTTCGAAGGATGGATACGATTCCATCTGGGTGATTGTAGACAGGTTGACGAAGTCTGCACATTTCTTGCCTGTGAAAGCCACTTATTCTATAGCTAGATTGGCGAAGCTATATGTGAAGCATATCGTATACCTTTATGGAGTACCTGTGTCCATTGTATCAGACAGAGGTTCAGTGTTTACTTCTCATTTTTGGAAGAAATTACAGGAAGCGATTGGCACTAGGTTAGATTTTAGTACTGCTTTTCATCCTCAGACAGATGGTCAGTCTGAGAGGATGATCCAGACACTAGAAGATATGTTGAGGATGTGTGTCCTGGATTTGGGAGGTAGCTGGGATGATCATTTGCCACTCGTTGAGTTTGCATATAATAACAGCTACCATAGCAGTATCGGCATGGCACCATATGAGGCATTGTATGGGAGGAAGTGTAGATCCCCTCTGAGTTGGGATGAGATTGGTGAAAGAGCTTTGACTGGACCTGAGATGGTTCAGGATGCTGCAGAGAAAGTCATCGTGATCAAGCATAGATTAGAGATCGCAGTTAGTAGGCAGAAGAGCTATGCGGATCCTAGGCGTAGAGATATGAAGTTTCAGGTTGGAGATTTTATTTTTCTGAAGGTATCTCCGATGAATGGTGTTATGAGATTTGGTAGGAAGGGTAAGTTAGCACCGAGATATATCAGATCGTTTGAGATTCTCTAGAGAGTTGGCACTGTTGCATATCGGTTGGCTTTGCCTTCGAGTATGTCACAAGTGCATCCATTATTTCATATCTCGATGTTAAGGAAGTATATCTCAGACCCTTCACACGTGTTGCAGCCCGACAGTGTAGAAGTAAGTGAAGATTTGATGTTTGTGGGAGAACCTATAGCGATCTTTAATTATCAAGTTTAACAGTTGCGTTCGAAGCAGATTCCGATGGTCAAGTTTCTATGGCGTAGCGACAGAGTTGAGGAACATACATGGGAGACTGAAGCTGAGATGCGAGCTTCTTACCCGTATCTCTTTCCTTCCTGATCTTGTGATCATTTTCTTTCTGGAATTCAGGGACGAATTCTTGTAAGGGGGGAAGACTGTAATATCCTGTATTTTTTTTAAATATTTTAATACTGCATCGGGATATGCAGTGTTAATAATTTTTTTATATATATTTATGATATTTTATGAGTTAATATGTATTTAAAACTTATTTACATTATTGTATATTTTATTTTATTTTTAGGCTTGCTACGGGTTCTGGATTCGAAAGAATTCCCGTTCCCTAGGCCCAGTCATGGCCCTGTTTTGGGTCATGATAGCACCGTATGAGGCTTTGTATGGAAGGAAGTGTAGATCCCCTTTGAGTTGGGATGAGATTGGTGAGAGAGCTTTGACTGGACCTGAGATGGTTCAGGATGCTGCAGAGAAAGTCACCGTGATTAAGCGTAGATTAAAGACCGCAGTTAGCAGGCAGAAGAGTTATGCAGATCCTAGGCACAGAGATATGGAGTTTCAAGTTGGAGATTTTTTTTTTCTGAAGGTATCTCCGATGAAGGGTGTGATGAGATTTGGTTTAGCACCGAGATATATCGGACCGTTTGAGATTCTAGAGAGAGTTGGCACTGTTGCATATCAGTTGGATTTGCCTTTGAGTATGTCACAAGTGCATCTAGTATTTCATATCTCAATGTTGAGGAAGTATATCTCAGACCCTTCACACGTGTTGCAGCCCGACAGTGTAGAAGTAAGTGAAGATTTGACGTTTGTGGAAGAACCTGTGGCGATCGTTGATTATCAAGTTCGACAGTTGCAGTCGAAGCAGATTTCGATGGTCAAGGTTCTGTGGCGTAGCAACAGAGTCGAAGAGCATACGTGGGAGACTGAAGCTGAGATGTGAGCTTCTTACCTGTATCTCTTCCCTTCTTGATCTTGTGATCATTTTCTTTCTGGAATTCGGGGACGAATTCTTGTAAGGGGGGAAGACTGTAATATCTCGTATTTTTTTTAAATATTTTAATACTGCATCGGGATATGCAGTGTTAATAATTATTATATATAATATTGGTATTTTATGAGTTGGTTATTTAACTAAAGCTAATTTTAATTGTTTACATTATTTTAAGTGCTTTATGTAAAATTTTCCCGGGACTTGCATTTTCGGGGAAATTTTCACGTAAATAATTTACTATTAATTATTTTAAATAGATTTATGGACTTGCATGAACTCATATATATTTTTAAAGTACTAAATAATGTATATATGTGTATTTATTTATTTAACTAGGGTTTAATTAATTACCCTAATATTTTATTATTTATTAATTAGTTTTAATATTATTTAATTATTTTTTAGGTGTATTAAATTTTAAAAATATTAAATTATATGTGTGTGGTGTATATTTAATGTGTGTGATTTTATATTATTTTAATATATAGTGTAAAGTATATATATATATACATATATACATTTAATATTAAAACTGCCATTATTTAGTGTAAAGTATTATAAAGTTTGAATTATTGACAAAACTGCCATCCACCCTCCTTCTTCCCGACACACGCCCGATCACCAACCACCGCCTGTCACGCCGTTTTCTTGCCATCGGTGTGCCTCCCGGCGTGCTACCTCCTTCCCCAGCCTTCCCCACTGCCAGTAGTGCCTTATTCCGTCGAGGTTTGGCCGGAATTAGCTCGGGAAGCTGAAACTTTGACCACCGTCATTCATGACATTTTCGGCCACCATTTTCAATACTGCTGATCTCTTTCTTCTCCTTGAGCTCCGATGAGTGTGATTCCAAGCTTTGTTTCACTTAAAATGGTCTTGATTTGCTTAAGTTTTGATTTTTGCAATTCGGCCATTTTAGGGTTCTTGATTTTTTTGAACTTCAATTTGATTGATTCATGAAAAATTCCTTCACAAATGTTGTTCCCCTTAGCTTAATCTACATTTTTGAATTTTTGTAGAATTTTTGGTAATTATTTTGATTTTTGGGTATTTTTGAATATTTTAATATTATTTTCTAATTTTCTAAAATTAATTAATTAAATTGTGAAATTGTGTTTTATGATAAATATAGGTGTTGAAATGAATTATAGAAATTTATTTGGAATTTTTATGAATTTCTATGTATTTATTTTGAATTTGTTTAGGTTTATGTAATTTTGGAAAATTAGGTTAATTGTGTTTTTAATTGAAATTAATTAGTTAATTGAGTTTAATTATTGATATTATTGATAAATATGTTGAGAAAATTAATTTTGTGAAATTATACTATTTTTGGTGAATTTTTGAATGAATTTTAGTATATTTATATATATAGGGGTATTTTGGTAATTTTACCCTAAATTGACTAAAAATGTAATTAAATTGGTTTTAATAGTTATTTAAGGTATAAAAATGATTTCTACAAATTATTTAGTATTTTTAATTGATTAAAACTATTTTTCGTGAATTATTTTCAATTATATATATAATATACGATTTTTCTAAATAAAATGAGTTTTATCAGTTTTTATTGTGTTTTAAGGTTAATTACTTAATTTCTATTTATAAAATGTATTTCTGTGATATAAGGGCATTTTTGGTATTCCTATAATTGTTCTGCGATTGTGGACCTTGGTCGGTAAACTGTAGTTTGGAGTCCGACCGAGGGGTTGTGGATGTGTTTTTGTGCCTGTTTTTCAAAGTGCATTTCTTTGCAGGGCCGTCTCTACTCTTTGAGTAGAGAGATGTCCGTTTTACAGGGGAGGTTCTGCAGGATTTTCGGTAGAATTCTCGTAAAACGTGATGTCCGGTCGAACTCTAATTCTGATTCTATGTCCAATATTCTAGATCGAGTTTCTAGGATTTTCTGTTAAGTTTATTCTAATGTCTGTTATTTATTGTTTATTTAGTTGCGCTGAGACCAAGGCCTAGTGGACCAGGCCCGTCGGACCCATCTCGAGGAGCGCACTAAGTGTGAGTTACTATTCTATATATATATGCTTTAGGGTGCATGATTTAGAAATGTATGTTTTAGTTTGATTAAATATGCATAAATGGTTTAATTATTACTTAAGTTTATCTTTAGTTTATTTTTGGTTTATTTTCTGTATATTTTAAACTATATGCATGTTTTATTAATAAATTATTCTTAAAATGTTTTTATGTATATTCTTGGTATATTCTTAGTTTATTTTGTAATTATATTGGATTTATTTGATGTATATATACTCGAAATATACTAGGTTTATTTTTGGTATATTTCTAGTATATATATGGTTTATGTTGCTATTTTATTTAAATTCATGCATCATTTATTTTTATGAATGTATGCTTTATATTTAAAATGAAGGATATCAATAGAGCGTGCTACCTAGTGGGCAGCACTAGGACCGAGTACGTACCGGTACGCTTATAGCATTTAGGCTATATTACTAACCAGTTTGAGGATATTGATTGGAATTGATTTATCTGATGTGTGATGTGATTTGGGTATGATTGCTGGAGCTCGGTTGACCTAGTGTCTCGGGGCCAATCACACTGACAGTCAGACTGCTGGAGCTCAGTTGACTTAGTGTCTCGGGGCCAGTCTACTGTCTAAATGGATCAAGTGATCATATATTGGAATAAGTGAGCCTGTATGGCTAGAGTGTTGTCTAACACTATTTTAAGGTTGCGATTTTCTAGGGTTCTATTTGATCCTTCATGAACTGTGATTTTAAATAAAAATATATAAAATGAATTTATTGCATTTGTGTGTATTTGCTTATATATATATATACATATTATATATAGTTTGATTGTGTGCATTGACATTTAGTATGCATGTATATATATTATAGTAATTCACTTAGTGAGGTCTGACTCCCCTCTGTTGACCATTTTTCAGGAGAGTCTTCTTCCTCAGACCTCAGTAGCAGGCCTGTACGCCGGATTTCTTTCGCCCCGGCTTCTTTATGTAAACTGCTTATCTGAGTCTTGAGTTTTATTTTTATAATCTGGACACTGCAGTAGTTGTAAATAAATTATGGGTTTTATGTATTATATTTGTGTGGGTTATGTATTTTGAGAAATTGAACTGGATTTGTATTAAAAGTTTATATATATATGAGATATGGATTTGATTTAAATCCCGTGGTGGATTATTATTTTTATATTTATGATTTTATTCTGCTTCATAGTATTTAATTTAATTGTGTTGTTATTATTATTATTGCATGTTTTATTTTATTTTACGCTTGCTATGGGTTCTAGATTCGAAAAAATTCCCGTTCCCTAGCGCCGATCATGGCCCCTGTTTTGGGTCGTGACAAAAATAAATGGCTTTCACAGGCAAGAAATGTGCAGACTTGGTCAACTTGTCTACAATCACCCAGATGGAATCATATCCATCCGTAGAACTTGGTAAACCTACCACAAAATCCATAGCTATCCTTTCCCTTTTCCACTCGGGAATAGGAAGAGGCTGAAGCTTCCTAGAAGGCTTCTGATGTTCAGCTTTCACTTGCTAACACGTCAGGCACTTAGCAACATATTCAGCAACATCCTTCTTCAGTCCGTCCCACTAGTATAGATCTCTAATACTGTGGTACATCTTAGTGACACCCGAATGTACGCTATAAGTTGTAGAATGTGCTTCCTTTAGGATCTCTTCTCTTAAATCATCCATATCAGGAACACATAATCTACCACTGATCCACAACACACCATCACCATCAAGTGTGAAATCAGTGAACTTCCCTGCTCGAACATTCTTTGTAAGCTCTTCTAGAATAGGATCTCAGCTTTGAGCTGCCTTAATCCTATCTCTCAGTACAAATCGCACCTTAAATCGAGCTAGCAGTCCACCTGGCCTACTGATCTTCATCATCAGACCTTGATCCACTAACAGATGTACAGTCCTCAAGTGATATACATGCTCCTCCATACTCCTCGAATATACCAGTATGTCATCGATGAAGACTACCACAAACTGATCCACATACGGTCTGAATACCTTGTTCATCAGGTCTATAAAAGTTGCTGGTGCATTAGTCAAACCAAAAGACATCACCAAAAACTTATAGTGGCAATATCTAGTATGGAATTCCATTTTAGGAACATCGGCTTCACTGATCCGTAGCTGATGATAACCTGACCTCAAATCAAGCTTGGAAAAGAACTATGCACCTTGTAACTGATCAAACAAGTCATTTATCATCGGGAGAGGATACTTGTTCTTCACTGTCACCTTATTCAGCTCTGTGTAGTCAATGCACAGTCTCAGGGTACCATCCTTCTTCTTTACAAATAGGACTGGTGCACCCCAAGGAGAAACACTAGGTCTGATAAAACCCTTATCCAACAACTTTTGCAACTATTCCTTCAACTCTGTAGGAGCCATTCTGTAGGGTGGCATAGATATAGGAGTAGTACCTGGAACCACATCTTTACAGAACTCAATCTCTCTGTGAGGTGGTAAACCTAGCAACTCCTTAGGAAAAACATCAGGAAACTCACAGGCAACAGGAACATTTGTGAGTGACAACTTCTCCACTGAAGTATCCCTGACTAATGCCAAATATCCCTGACAACCTTTCCTCAGCAACTTCTTAGCCATAATAGCAGAAATAAGATTTTGAGGTGCTGAACTCCTATCACCCACAAACTTAAATTCTTCTTCACCAGGAATTCTAAAAGACACCTCTTTGTTTCAACAATCTACCATGACATAGTGCTGAGATAACCAATCCATA
This sequence comes from Mallotus nudiflorus, assembly GCA_947683625.1. Lineage (NCBI taxonomy): Eukaryota > Viridiplantae > Streptophyta > Magnoliopsida > Malpighiales > Euphorbiaceae > Mallotus > Mallotus nudiflorus. Next base: position 78,981 of record CANTUR010001869.1, read on the forward strand.
CCTATAATAACATCAAACTCCATCACATCCAAAAGAATCAAATCAGCAGATAATTCTCTATCTCCCATGAGAACTGGACAACTAGAAAGAACAATATCAGTGTCTAAAGAATCACTTAGAGGAGTGAAGACAGATAAAGGAAAAGCCATCCTCGAAGCTTGCCAACAAGACTTAGAAGCAAAAATGGGAGAAACGAACGAATGTGTGGCACCCGGATCAAACAAAACCCATGCATCTAGGTAACAAATAGAAATAATACCTACCATGACTGCATTGGATGCCTGACCATCCTGCTAAGTGAGATGGAAGACTCTGGCCTGTCCTCGACCTCCCTGTTGACTGGTAGAATCCTGGCCAACACCTCTGGCACCTCTACCATGACCCTGATGTGGAACAAGCTGAGTGGAACTCTGATGCTAGGATGGAGGCAACAGAAATGGAACGAGTGCAGCACTAGCAATCGATTTCTATGGAAATCGCAGAATCTATGGTTGCTGATATCCAGAAGAAGGACATGATCTCGCATAATGTCCTGTCTGCCTGCATCTGGAGCATGTGGTGTCTGGTAACACGGTCCCTGATGGACTCTACCACAGGTCTCGTAAACACTGGCAGCTGAGCCAAAACTAAACCACTGTTGCTGCTCGAAGCACCTGACTCGAATCTGAACGGCCTACGCTGACCTCCACGACCATGTTTACTGCTCTGATGCACTTGCTACTGCTGCCTCTGACTTTGTTGAGTCAAACCTCTCTGCTGACTACTCGAACCAACATGAAAACTCGAATACAAAGTAGTCTGCAATCCACTCGACTGAACACCCAGTTGGTAATAATCAGGCATCGCTCCTTGCCTAACTAGCCTCAGCTCAATCTCCTTGGCCAACTCAATCACAGACTTCAAAGTAAGGCCCACTGTAGGCATATCAGCAAATGCTGAACCCAGTCTAGTAACGTAGGTGGTGACTGCAAAATACTGGTCTCGCATCAGATCCTCTTCATATCAACCTAGCCGGAGGAACTCTCGGGTGTACTCCTCTACTAATCGATCACCGCGAGAAATGCTGGTCATACGGAGAGGCTCTGGATAGAATCTCCTCATAAACCGCTCTCTAAACTGAGCCCAGGTCATCATCATTATATAAGGTTGGATCATCTGAATGAACCAGTCCAGGGCTGGTCCCTTAATAGACAGCTCGACGATGATAATCCATTGGTACTCAGTGTGAGCAGTCCGAGTCCTAGTCTCGATCACGTGCAGAAAATCTAACGGATCGTAAGTCCCATCGAAAGCAATCCTGCCTACTCTGGCATAGAACAGAGTTGCCTTAGGGTCAGACATACCTTGCTGATTGGCAGGCTGAACAACTGGAGGTACAGGAATATCCTCAAACTCAGGCTCTACAGGCTCCTCAACCTGTATCTCTCTCTACCTACGGTGACCTGCCACTCCTCGAGGTCTACCTTTGCCACGACCTCTGTGTCTAACTGGCGGCTCAGGAGGTAAAACCTCATTCTAAAAGGACTCATCATCCTCGGCCTCAACAACCGGTGGAGTGACATGCGCTCGCCTCCTCATTCTAAAAAGACAAACAGAATGATTTAGACAAAACAGACAATGGAGGATAACGCAGAAAACTAAAGCAAGGAATACTTATCAAGACATACTCGAACCTAATTCACTGTACTAGTTTCCAAAAGAAAACACAACTCTGAAAACTAGGGCCACATCTCACATAACTAAAGCCCTGACACAAAACTCCGCTCTGATACCAACTTTGTCACTACCCAAAACAGGGGCCATAATCGGCGCTAGGGAACGAGAATTCTTTCGAATCTGGAACCTGTAGCAAACCTTAAAATAAAATAAAACATGCAATAATTATAATAATAAATAAAATACCGACAGCGAAAATAAAATCATAAATAAAACAAAATAATAATCTGTCAATAAAATTAGATGAACATCCTCATCTTGTATATAAATAATCCTTTAATACAAATTCTAGTTCAAATCTTTAAAATACATAACCCACACAAATATAATACATAAACCCCACAACTGTTTACAACTACTGCAGTGTCTAGATTATATAATAAACTCAGGTAAGCAGTTTACATAGTGAAGCCGGGGTGGAAGAAATCCGACGTATAGGTCTGCTATTAAGGTCTGAAGATGATGACTCTCCTGAAAAATAGTCAACGGAGGGGAGTCAGACCTCATTGAGTGAATTGTTATAATATCTATACATGCATACTAAATGGCAATGCACACAGTCAATAATATATATATATATATATATATATATATATATATATATATATATATATATATATATATATATATATATATATATATATATATATATATATATATATATATATATATATATATACAAACAAATACACACGGATGTGATAAAATCATTTTATACATTTTTATTGAAAATCATTGTTTATGAAGGATCAAATAGAACTCTAGAAAATCGCAACCTCAAACAGTGTTAGACAACACTCTAGCCATACAGGCTCACTTATTCCAAATATATTCACTTATTCGATTTGGACAGTAGACTGGCCCCGAGACACTAAGTCAACCGAGCTCCAACAGTCTGACTGCCAGTATGATTGGCCTCGAGACACTTGGTCAACTGAGCTCCAGCAATCACACTCCCAAATCACATCACACATCAAATAAATCAATCTGATCAATATCCATAAATAGGTTAGTAACATAGCCTAAATGCTATCAGCGTACCGGTACGTACTCGGTCCTAGTGTTGCCCACTAGTCACCATGTTCTATTGATATCCTTCATTAATATATAAAACATACATTCATAAATAAATGATGCATGAATTTGAAATAAATAGCAACATAAACCATATATATACTAGAAATATACCAAAAATAAACCAGGTATATTCCGAGTATATATACTTCAAATAAATTCAATTTAGTTACAAAATAAACTAGAAATAAATCATAAATATACCTAAAAACATTTTAAGAATAATTTATTAATAAAACATGCATATAGTTTAAAATATACCAATAATATACTAAAAATAAACCTAAGTAATAATTAAATCATTTATGCATAACTTATGAAATAAATCATACATTTCTAAAAACATGCATCCTAGAACACGTATATATAAAATAACAACTCACAGTTATTGCGCTCCACGAGACAGGTCCGATGGGCCTGGTCCACTAGGCCTTAGTCTCGACGCAACTAAATAAACAAATGATAATAGAAAATCAGAATAATTCTAACGAAAATTCTAAAGACTTGATCTAGAATCTTAGACATAAAATTAGAATCAGAATTTGACCGAACATCACGTTTTACGAGAATTCTATCGAAAATTCGGTAGAACCTCCCTTGTAAAATGGACGTCTATCTACTCAAAGAGTAAAGGCGGTCCTGTAAAGAAATACACTTCGAATATACACAGAACACAATCATAATCCCTCGGTTGAACTCCAAACTACAATTTCACTGATCGAGGTCCATAATTCACAAAACAATTACAAAAATACCGAAAATGCCCTTTAATAATAAAAATACATTTTATCAATCTAAATTACTTAATTAACTCTAAAACATGTTAAAAACCGATAAAAACTCATTTATTTAGAAAAATCATATATTATATATATAATTTGAAAATAATTTTTGAAAAATAGTTTTAATTAGTTAAAAATACTAAATACCTTGTAGAAATAATTTTTATACCTTAAATAACTATTAAAACCAATAATTACATTTTTAGCCAATTTAGTGTCAAATTACCAAAATACCCCTAGTTACGTAAATTCACTATAAATGTTCAAAAATTCACCAAAAATAGTATAATTAATCAAAATTAATTTTCTCAACATATAATTCAATAATATCACTAAATATACTCAATTAACCAATTAATTTCAATTAAACACATAATTAACCTAATTTTTCAAAAATTACATAAACTAAATAAATTCCAAATAATTATATAAAATTCACAAAAATTACCAATAAATTTCTAAAATGCATTTTAACACCTATAATTACTATAAAACACAATTTCATAATTTAATTAATTAATTTTCGAAAATTAAAAAATATTAATAAAATAATCAAAAATTCCCAAAAATCAAAATAAATTCCAAAAATTCTAAAAAAATTCCAGATTATAAATTAAGCTATAAGGATCAATGTTTGTGAAGGGAGTTTTCTTGAATCAATCAAATTAAAGCTCAAAAAAATTTGAAAACTCAAAGTGGCAAAAAATATAAAATCAAAACCTAGGAAAATCTAGACCATTTTAAGTGAAACAAAGCTTGGAATCACACTCACCGGAGCTCAAGGAGAAGATAGAGACTGGCGGTGTCGATGGAGGTGGCGGGAATCATTGTGATCGGAGTTAATGGCAAGTTTCGGTTTCTTTAAGAAAAATCGGCCAAAACTTGTCAGAAATGGTGGCTTCAGATGTTGGGAAAGGCTGGAGGTGGAGGAGGAAGGCTGAGAGGCACACCAACGGCAAGAGGAAGGAGTTTCAGTGGCCGGAGACGCAAGGAAGACGATCGGGAAGGAGGGGATGCTGGCAATGGCAATTCTGTAATTTTCTCAAACTTTATTTTTGATTAAAAATTATGTATATATGTATATATATATATCCAAACCATATATTATAATAATATATAATCCCACACAAAAATAACACTCACCACACATATTTTAATATATGTTAATAATTTATATACTTATAATTGATTAATTAATATTAAAACTAAATAATAAAAATTAAGTTAATTAATTAAACCCTAATTTAATTTAAATAAATACACATATATATATTTTATTTAGCACTTTAAAATTATCTATGAGTTCATGCAAATTTGTAAAACTAGTTAAAATAATTAATATTAAATTATTTACGTGTTAATTTCCTCAAAAATAACATTCCCGGGAAAATTTTACGTAAATATCTTAAAATAATTAAAATTAGCTTTAATAAGTATCAAACTCATAAAAATATCATAAATATATACAAAAATTATTAACACTGCATATCCCGATGCAGTTTAAATTTATTTGAAAACTCGAGATATTACAATCTTCCCCCCTTACAAGAATTTGTCCCCAAATTCCAGAAAAGAATACTTACAAGATCAAGAAAGGAAGAGATACGAGTAAGAAGCTCGCATCTTAGCTTTAGTCTCCCACGTATGCTCCTCAACTCTGTTGCTACGCCACATAACCTTGACCATCGGAATCTATTTTGATCGCACTTTCAAACTTGATAATCAACGATTGCCACAGGCTCTTCAACAAACGCCAAATCTTCATTCACTTCTACGTTGTCGAGCTGCAACACGTGTGAAGGGTCTAAGACATACTTCCTTAGCATCGAGATAGGAAACTCCGGATGCACTTGGGACATACTCAGAGGCAAAGCCAATCGATATGCAACAGTGCCAACTCTCTCTAGAATCTCAAACGGTCCTATATATCTCGGTGCTAACTTACCCTTACTGCCAAATCTCATCACACCCTTCATCGGAGACACCTTCAAAAAAATAAAGTCTCCAACTTGAAACTCCACATCTCTATGCCTAGGATTCGCATAGCTCTTTTGCCTGCTAACTGTAGTCCCTAATCTATGCTTAATCATGACGACTTTCTCTGCAGCATCTTGAACCATCTCAGGTCCAGTTAAAGCTCTCTCACCAATCTCATCCCAACTCAGAGGGGATCTGCATTTCCTTCCATACAATGCCTCATATGGTGCCATCCCAATATTGCTATGGTAGCTGTTATTATATGCAAACTCTAGGAGTGGCAAATGATCATCCTAGCTACCTCCCAAATCCAGAACACACATTCTCAACATATCTTCTAGTGTCTAGATTGTCCTCTCAGACTGGCCATATGTCTGAGGATGAAAAGCAGTATTGAAGTCCAACCTAGTGCCCATCGCATCCTGTAACTTTTGCTAAAAATGAGAGGTAAATACTGAACCTCTATCTGACACAATGGACACAGGTACCCCATGAAGGCAGACAATATGCTTCACATATAGCTTCGCCAATCTAGCTATAGAATAAGTGGCTTTCATAGGTAACAAATGTACAAACTTAGTCAACCTGTCTACAATCACCCAGATGGAATCATATCCATCCTTAGAACGAGGTAAACCAACCATAAAATCCATAGCTATCCTTTCCCACTTCCACTCAGGAAGAGGAAGAGGTTGAAGCTTCCCATAAGGTTTTTGATGTTCAACTTTCACTTGCTGACACGTCAAACACTTAGCAACATAATCAGCGACATCCTCCTTCAATCCGTCCCACTAATACAAATCTCTGATACTGTGGTACATCTTAGTGACACCTAGATGTACGCTATAGGCTGTAGAATGTGCTTCCTCTAGAATCTCTTCTCTCAAATTATCCACATCAGGAACACACAATCTACCACTAATCCACAACACACCATCATCATTGAGTGTGAAATCAATGAACTTCCCTGCTCGAACATTCTCTGCAAGCTCTTCCAGAATAGGATCTCAACTCTGAGCTACTTTAATCATATCCCTCAGTACATATAGCACCTTAAACTGAGCTAGCAGTCCACCTAACCTACTGATCTTCATCATCAGACCTTGATCCACTAATAGATGCAAATCTTGGATCAACGGTCTCCTCTCAACATTGATGTGAGCAAGACTGCCTGAGGACTTTCTACTTAAGGCATCTACTACTACATTAGCCTTGCTCGGATGATATAAAATCTCACAGTCATAATCTTTTAACAATTCCAACCATCTTCTTTGCCTCAGATTCAGATCTCTCTGCTAAAAAATGTACTTAAGGCTTTTGTGATCAATAAAAATCTCACAAGTCACCCCGTACAGATAGTGTCTCCAAATCTTGAGAGCAAAGATCACTACAGCCATCTCTAATTTCTCCTTCAATAACTGAAAGCTATTCTCACAAGCTTCTGACCACTCAAATCTTACATTCTTCTGAGTCAAGCGAGTCATAGGGGCTGTAATTTTGGAAAAATCCTGCACAAACCACCTATAATACCCGGCTAAACCCAGAAAACTCTGAATCTCAGTAACAGAAGTTAGTCTAGGCCATTCAGACACTGCTTCAATCTTTTGTGGATCAACCTGGATACCTTCTTTAGACACTACATGTCCAAGAAAAGAAACACTCTCCATCCAGAAATCATACTTTGAGAATTTAGCATAAAGTTGATGATCTCTCAGTGTCTGTAGCACAGTCCTCAAGTGATATACATGCTCCTCCATACTCCTCGAATATACCAGTATATCATCGATGAAGACTACTATAAACTAATCCACGTACGGTCTGAATACCCTATTCATCAGGTCCATAAAAGCTGCTGGTGCATTAAGTCAAGCCAAAAAACATTACCAGAAACTCATAGTGGCCATATCGAGTGCGGAATGCCATTTTAGGAGCATCGGCTTCACTAATCTATAGCTGATGATAACCCAACCTTAGATCATTCTTGGAAAAAAACTATACACCCTGTAGCTGATCAAGCAAGTCATATATCCTTAGGAGAGGATACTTGTTCTTCACTGTCACCTTATTCAACTCTCTATAGTTAATGCATAGTCTCAGGGTACCATCCTTCTTCTTCACAAACAGGACTGGTGCACCCTAAGGAGAAACACTGGGTCTAATAAAACCCTTATCTAACAACTCTTGCAACTGCTCCTTCAACTCTTTCAACTCTACAGGAGCCATTCTGTAGTGTGGCATAGATATAGGAGTAGTACCTGGAACCATATCTATACAGAACTCAATCTCTCTATGAGGTGGTAAACCTGGCAACTCCTCAAGAAAAACATCAGGAAACTCACAGGCAATAGGAACATTTATGAGTGAAAACTTCTCCACTGAAGTATCCCTAACTAATGCCAAATATCCCTGACATCCTTTCCTCAGCAACTTCCTAGCCGTAATAGCAGAAATAAGATTCTGAGGTGTTGAACTCCTATCACCCAAAAACTTAAATTCTTCTTCACCAGGAATTTTGAAAATCACCTCTTTACTCTGACAATCCACCACGACATAGTGCTGAGATAACCAATCCATACCCAGAATAACATCAAACTCCATCATATCTAAAAAAATCAAATCAGCAGATAATTCTTTATCTCCCATGAGAACTGGATAACCAGAAAGAACAATATCGATGTCCAAAGAATCACTCAAAGGAGTGGCGATAGATAAAGGAAAAGCCATCCTCGAAGCTTGCCAATAAGACTTGGAAGCAAAAATAGGAGAAACGAACAAATGTGTGGCACTTGGATCAAACAAAACCCATGTATCCAGGTAATAGACAGAAACAATACCTGCCACAACTACATTAGATGCCTGAGCATCCTGCTGAGTAAGATGGAAGACTCTGGCCTGTCCTCGACCTCCCTGCTGACTGGTAGAAGCCTAGCCAACACCTCTGGCACCTCTACCACGACCCTGCTGTGGAATAAGTTGAGTGGAACTTTGATGTTGGGCTGGAGGCAATTGAAATGGTACGGGTGCAGCACTAGCAATCGATTGCTGTGGAAATCATGGAATCTGTGACTGTTGATACCTGGAATAAGGACATGATCTAGCATAATACCATGTCTGCCCGCATATGAAGCATGTCAGTGGTGTTAGGTAACACGGTCCCTGATGGACTCCACCATAGGTCTGGCAAACACCGGCAGCTGACCCAGAACTACGACCACTGCTACTACTCGAAGCACCTGACCCGAGTCTGAATGGCCTACACTGACCTCCACGACCATGTCTATTGTTCTGATGCACTCGCTGCTACTGTCTCTGACTCTGCTGAGTCGGACCTCTTTACTGACTACTTGAACTAACATGAAAACTTGAATATGGAGTAGCCTGCAATCCACTCAACTGAACACCCAACTGGTAATAATTAGGCATAGCTCCCTACCTGACTAGCCTTAGCTCAATCTCCTTGGCCAACTCAATCACAGACTCCAGAGTAAGGCTCGCTGTAGGCATACTAGCAAATGCAAAACCCAATCCGGTGACGTAGGTAGTGACTGTAAAATACTGGTCTCGCATTAAATCCTCTGCATATCTACCCAGTCGGAGGAACTCTCGGGTGTACTCCTCAATTGATCTATCACCACGAGAAATGCTGGTCAACTAGAGACGATAACTCATGCGAAGAAGCTCTGGGTAGAATCTCCTCATAAACTGCTCTCTGAACTGTGCCCAGCTCATAATAATTATATAAGGTTGGATCATTTGAATAAACCAGTCCAGGCCTGGTCCCTCAACAGACAGCTCGACGATCATAATTCGCTGGTACTCGGTGTGAGTAGTCCGAGTCCTAGTCTCGATCGCATGTAGATAGTCTAACAGATTGGAAGTCCCGTCGAAAGTAATCTTGCCAACTCTAGCATAGAATAGAGCTGCCTTAGGGTCAGACATACCCTGTTGATAGGCAGGCTGAATAGGTTGAACAACTTGAGGTACATGAACATTCTCGTACTCAGGCTCTACAAGCTCCTCATCCTGTATCTCTCTCTGTCTATAGTGACCTGCTGCTCCTCAAGGTCTACCTCTGCCATGACCTCTACGTCTAACTGGCAGCTCAGGAGGTAAAACCTTGTCCTGAAAGGACTCATCATCCTCGGCCTCAATGACCGGTGGAGCAACACGTGCTCGCCTCCTCATTCTGAAAAGATAAATAGAAGAGTTCAGACAAAATAGATGATGGAGGAATAACATAGAAAATTAAAGCAAGGATTACTTATCAAGACATACTCGAACCTAATTCACTGCAGTAGTTTCCAAAAGAAAACATAACACTAAAAACTAGGGCCACAACTCACATAACTAAGCCCTGACATAGAACCTGGCTCTGATACCAACTTTGTCACGACCTAAAACAAGGGCCATGACCGGCACTAGGGAATGGGAATTCTTTCAAATTCGAAACCCGTGCAAGCCTTAAAATAAATTAAAATATGCAATAATTATATTAAAATAATTAAAGTGCTCTGTAGTGGAAATAAAATCATAAATGAGATACAGTAAATATCCACCAATGGATTTAAATAAACATTCATCTCATATAAATAAACTTTTAATACAAATTCTAGTTCAAATATTTGAAATACATAACTCACACAAATATAATACATAAACCCCACAACTGTTTACAACTACTGCAGTGTCTAGATTATAAAATAAAGCTCAGATAAGCAGTTTACATAGTGAAGCTGGGGCGGAAGAAATATGGTGTATGGGTCTGCTACTGAGGTCTGAAGATGATGACTCTCCTGAAAAATAGTCAACGGAGGGGAGTCAGACCTCACTGAGTGAATCGTTATAATATATATACATGCATAGCTAAATGACAATGCACACATTCAATAGTATATATAATAAATATATATACAAGCAAATACACACAAATGCAACAAAATCTTTTTTTTATATATTTACTGAAAATCACTGTTTATGAAGGATCAAATAGAACCCTAGAAAACCGTAACCTCAAACAATGTTAGATAACACTCTAGCCATACAGGCTCACTTATTCCAAATATATTCACTTGTTCCATTTGGACAGTAGACTAGCCCAGAGACACTAAGTCAACCGAGCTCCAACAGTCTGACTGTAAGTGTAATTGGCCCCGAGACACTTGGTCAACCGAGCTCCAGCAATCACACTCGAATCACATCACACATCAAATCAATCAATCCGATCATAATCCACAAATAGGTTAGTAATATAGCCTAAATGCTATCGGCGTACTAGTACGTACTCGGTCCTAGTGCTACCCACTAGGTAGCATGTTCTATTGATATCCTTCATTAATATATAAAACATACATTCATAAATAAATGATGCATGAATTTCAATAGAATAGCAACATAAACCATATATATATACTAGAAATATACCAAAAGTAAACCAAGTATATTTCGAGTATATATACGTCAAATAAATCCAATATAATTGCAAAATAAACTAGAAATATATTTAAAAACATTTTAAGTATAAATGTTTAATCAAAACATGCATATAATTTAAAATATATCAAAATATACCAAAAATAAACCTAAGTACTAATTAAATCATTTATGCATATTTTATTAAAATAAACCATACATTTCTAAAACATGCACCCTAAAACATATATATATATATATATATATATATATATATATAATAATAATAATAATAATAATAATAATAACTCACTGTTATTGCGCTCCACGAGATGGGTTCGACGAGCTTGGTCCACTAGGCCTTGGTCTCGACGTAACTAAACAAACAAATGATAACAAAAAATCAAAATAAATCTAACGAAAATTCCTAGAAACTCAATCTAGAATACTAGACACAGAATTAGAATCAGAATTCGATCAAACATCACGTTTTACGAGAATTCTATAAAAAATCCGGCAGAACCTCCCCTGTAAAATGGACATCTCTCTACTCAAAGAGTAGAGTTGGTCCTGCAAAGAAATGCACACTTCGAAATAACACAAAATTCATAACCACGATCCCTCGATCGGACTCCAAACTACAATTTATCGACCGAGGTCCACAATTCATAGAATAATTATAAAAATACCAAAAATGCCCTTTTATAATAAAAATACATTTTATCAATCCAAATTACATAATTAACCCTAAAACACATTAAAAATCGATAAAAACTCATTTATTTATTATATATATAATTTGAAAATAATTTATGAAAAATAGTTTTAATTAGTTAAAAATACTAAATAATTTGTAGAAATCATTTTTATACCTTAAATAACTATTAAAACCAATTTAATTACATTTTTAGTCAATTTAGTGTCAAATTACCAAAATACCCCTATATATAAATTCGCTAAAATTAATAAAAAATTCACCAAAAATAGTATAATTACTCAAAATTAATTTTCTTAACATATAATTCAATAATATCAATAAATATACTCAATTAACCAATTAATTTCAATCAAACACATAATTAACCTAATTTTTCAAAATTACATAAACTAAATAAATTCCAAATAAATATATAAAATTCACAAAAATTACCAATAAATTTCTAAAATGCATTTCAACACCTATAAATACCATAAAACACAATTTCATAATTTAATTAATTAATTTTTGAAAATTAGAAAATAATAAAAAATTCACAAAAATCAAAATAAATTCCAAAAATTCCACAAAAATTCCAGAGTATAGATTAAGCTACAAGGATCAAATTTTATGAAGGCAGTTTTCTTGAACCAAACAAATTAAAGCTCAAAAAATTTGAGAACTCAAAGTGGCCGAAAATGGAAAATCAAAACCTAGGGAAATCTAGACCATTTTAAGTGAAATAAAGCTTGGAATCACACTCATCGGAGCTCAAGGAGAAGATAAAGACCGGCGGGTGTCAAAAACAGTGGCTGGAATCATGTCGATTAGCGATGGAAATGATTTTTGGTTTTTTGGCCAAATCAAGCTTCAAAGACACCGAAAACGGGCGCTGCTGGCGACGGAGCTGGCTGGGGACGATGGTGGCACGCCAGGAGGCACACCGACGGTAGGTGGCCGGACTTGCAGACGGACAGTGAGGGTGAGGGACGATCGGGTGTGAGAGGATAGTGAAAGGGGTAGTTTTTGTAAATTAGGGAAAGTTTATATATATATATATATATATATATATATATATATATATATATATATATATATAACTTTAATAATTTATTATTAAAATATATTAATATTATACTTAGAAAAATTACAAACCACATGTTTAAAATAAACAATATATATATATATATATATATATACACACACACATAATTAAAAATAATTAATAAACCCTAAAATTATTAAATATATGTATATTTATGCATGTATATGTATATATTTTAATACAACAATTAAAATAATGCATGGACTCATACAAATTCGTAAAACTATTTAAAATAATTAATATTAAATTATTTATGTTTTAATTTTTTCGAAAATAACATTCCCGGGAAAATTTTACGTAAAGAACTTAAAATAATTAAGAATAATTAAAATGACTTAATAAATAACAAACGCATGAAATATATATATATATATATTATTAACACTGCATATCCCCGATGCAATTTAAAATTATTTAAAAACTTGGATATTACATATATTTTCAGTGTATTTTAGGTGTATTCCTAAATAAATGACTGTCATATTATTGATTTATACGTAAATTGTTTTTAAGTATATTTTTGGTATATTCCTTAATAAATGCATGTTTTAGTACATATTCATATTTTTAATAAATAATCATGCTTAATTGTTTTATTAAATGATTTTTGTACTTAGGGTATATCTTCAATATATTTAGGTATATTTTTTTTAGCAAATGCATGTTATATTATTGAAATACACTTAAATTTTTTTAAATTATATAAATGGTTTATCTTTAGTATATTTCATGTTTTATTTGACATATATATACCCGGAATATACTTGGTTTATTTTAGGTATATTTCTGGTATATATATGGTTTATTTTACTGTTATGAATGATTTATTGTAAATGAAGGGTATCAATAGAACATGTTACCTAGTGGGCAGCACTAGAACCGTGTACGTACCGGTGTGATAGATCAGAGTTGAGTGAGAATTAATTGTGGTGATTATATGTAATATCTCGAGTTTTTTTAAATATTTTTATACTGCATCGGGATATGTAGTGTTAATAATTTTTGTATATATTTATGATATTTTAAGAGTTGTTATTTGTTTAAAACTAATTTTAATTATTTTATATTATTTTAAGTACTTTACGTAAAATTTTCCCGGGAATTGTATTTTCGGGAAAATTGACATGTAAATAATTTAATACTATTTATTTTGACTAGTTTTATGAATTTGCATGAACTCATATATAATTTTAAAGTGCTAAAATAAAATGTATATATGTGTATTTATTTAAATTAATTAGAGCTTAATTAATTTCCTTAATTTTATTATTTAATTTTTGTATTAATTAATTAATTTTAAGTGTATAAATTATTAAATATATTAAAATATTTGTGTGGTGAGTATTATTTGTGTATGGGAATATATATATTACTATAATATAAGGTGGACATATATATATATATATATATATATATATATATATATATATATATATATATACATTATTTTATAACAAAAAAATCAAAGTTTGCAGAAATTACAGTTTTGCCCCTCCCTACATCTTCTTCTTCCCAATGCCATTTCTTCCATTTCCAGCCATTTTCAAGCTGGTTTTCTTACTGTCACTATGCCCCTCAGCCTTCCTCCTCCACCTCCAGCCATTTCCACCACCTGAAACACTCTTTTCCAACGAGTTTTGACCGATTTTTCACAAAGAAGCTGAAAAATCGACTTAGCTCCGATCAAGCCATTTTCGGCCACCAAATTTGATGCCATCAGTCTCTATCTTCTCCTTGAGCTCTGGTGAGTGTGATTCCAAGCTTTTTTTCACTTGATTTAGTCTAGAATTGCTTAGGTTTTAATTTCTTCAATTCAACCATTTTGGGTTTCAAATTTTTTTTAGCTTCAATTTGATTGATTCATGAAAACTTCCTTCACAAACTTTGTTCCTGGAAGCTTAATCTACATGCTATAATATTTTTTTAGAATTTTTGGAATTTATTTTAATTTTTGTGAATTTTTGATTATTTTATTAATATTTTCTAATTTTCTAAAATTAATTAATTAAATTATGAAATTGTGTTTTATGGTGATTATAGGAGTTGAAATGAATTATAGAAATTTATTTTTAATTTTTGTGAATTTTTATATATTTATTTGGAATTTATTAAGTTTATGTAATTTTGAAAAATAGGGTTAATTATGTGTTTAATTGAAATAAATTGGCAAATTGAGTATATTTATTGATATTATTGAATTATATGTTGATAAATTTATTTTTGAGTAATTATATAATTTTTGGTGATTGAACATTTATAGTGAATATATATATATATATATATATATATATATATATATATATATATATATATATATATATATAGGGGTATTTTGGTAATTTTACACTAAATTGGCTAAAAATATAATTAAATTGGTTTTAATAATTATTTGAGCTATAAAAATGATTTCTGCAAATTTTTAGCATTTTTAACTAATTAAAACTATTTTTCGTAAATTATTTTCAAATTTTATATATTATACGATTTTTCTAAATAAATGAGTTTTATCGGTTTTTAATGTGTTTTAGGGTTAATTACATATTTGGGATTTATAAAATGTATTTTTATTATATAAGGGTATTTTTGGTATTTTGTAATTATTTTGTGAATTGTGAACCTCGGTCGGTGAATTGTAGTTTGGAGTCCGACTAAGGGATTGTCGTTATGAATTTGGTGTTATTCTGAAGTGTGTTTTCTTTGCAGGATCGGCTCTACTCTTTAAGTAGAGAGATGTCCATTTTACAGGGGAGGTTCTGTTGGATTTTCGGTAGAATTCTCGTAAAATGTGATGTCCGATCAAATTCCTATTCTAATTCTGTGTCTAAAATTCTACATCGAGTCTTTAGAATTTCCGTTAAATTTATTCTGATTTTATGTTGTCATTTGTTTGTCTAGCTGCGCCGAGACCGAGGCCTAATGGATCAAGTCTGCCGAGTTTGTCTCGTGGAGCGCTAACATGTGAGTTATTATACTACATATATATGCATTGCATATAGGATGCATGACTTAGGATTTTTATTTTCATTATATGTTTAAACAATAATTTAATTATAATATGATTTGGTATATTTTCGGTTTATTTTTAGTATATCTTGATATATAAATGTTAGTATACTTTCTATATACATTTAATATATCACTGGTATATTTAGAGTTTATTTTTGATATATGTATGTTAGATATTTAGGTTTATGTTTGTTATAATTTAATATTTATACATGATTTAAATGTGCATCGAACCATAATTATTTTATTAAATGATTAGTATAATTTAGGTTTATTCTTAAATAATTGCATGCTATATTATAAACCTCTCTTAAATTATTTTTAAGTTTATTTTTGGTATATTTTGATTTATTTCCAAATAAATACATGTTTTATTATTAAATTAAACCTAACACATTAGTGGTATATTTAGGGTTCATTTTTTTATATATGCATGCTAGATAATTAGGTTTATTTTTTAGTATATTTGTGAATATATGTTAAACCTAAAAACATATTTAAATGAATATTTATATATAAATATTTTATTAAATGATTTGTGTACTTAGGTTATACCTTTTGTATATTTAAGTATATATTTAAGAAAATGCATGTTATATTATTGTTACTCATTTAAATTGTTTTTAACCATATTAATGATTTATCTTTAGTTTATTTCATATTTTATTTGACATATATATATACCCGAAATATACTGGCTATATTTTTGGTATATATATATGGTTGATTTCATTATTATGAATGTCGTTTCACATTAATTATTTTCAGAATAAATGATTTATTTAAGTGAAGGATATCAATAGAACGTGCTTCCTAGTGGGCAGCACTAGGGCCATGTACGTACCGGTGCGAAAGAATAGGGTTGAGTGAGAGTTAATTTTGGGTGATTATAATTGATTTGACTAAGATTAATGGTATGCTAGATAGTGTGACTGCAGGGCCAATCACACTGACAGTCAGACTACTGGAGCTCGGTTGACTTAGTATCTCGGGGCTAGTCTATTGTCCATAAGTGGATTGAATGATATATTGGGTTGATTGAGATGTGAGGTGATAGATAGTGTGATTGCTGGAGCTCAGTTGACCAAGTGTCTCGGGGCCAATCACACTGACAGCCAGACTGCTGGAGCTCGATCGACTTAGTGTCTCAGGGCCAGTCTGCTGTCCAGATTAGAATAAGTGTGTCACGACCCAAAACAGGGGCCATGACCGGTGCTAGGGAACGGGAATTCTTTCGAATCCGGAACCCGTAGCAAGCCTAAAAATAAAATAAATCATGCTATAACAATAACCATATAATATGCAGCGGAAAATAAAAATCATAATATCATAATATCATTTTCATATCAACTGGATTTAATTCAAAACTCATCTCATCACATATATATAATCTTTAATACAAATCCAGTTTCAATATAATACATCTCTTTAAAATAAAATACATGAAATCCAATACTTTAATTTACAACTACTGCAGTGTCTAGATAAAATAAATAAGACTCAAGTAGACAATTTACATAAAGAAGCCGGGGCGGAAGAAATCCGGCGTATTGACCTGCTACTGAGGTCTGAGGAAGTTGACTCTCCTGAAAAATAGTCAACGGAGGGGAGTCAGACCTCACTGAGTGAATTACTATAATATATATACATACACACTAAGTGATAATGCATACAGTCAACAGTATATATAATATATATATATACAGGCAATTACACACAGATGCAGTAAAATCATTTTTATATACTTTATCTGAAAATCACAGTTTATGAAGGATCACATAGAACCCTAGAATATCGTAACCTCAGAAAGTAGTGTTAAACAACACTCTGGCCATACAGGCTCACTTATCCAAAATATATCCACTTAATCCATTTAGACAGTAGACTGGCCCCCGAGACACTAAGTCAACCGAGCTCCAGCAGTCTAACTGCCAGTGTGATTGGCCCCGAGACACTTGGTCAACCGAGCTCCAGCAATCACACCCACAAACCACATCTCACATATCGATAATCATAATCAAATCAATATCCACAAATAGTTAGTATTATAGCCTAAATACTATAGGCGTACCGGTACGTACTCGGTCCTAGTGCTGCCCACTAGGTAGCACGTTCTATTGATATCCTTCATTATTAAATATAAAACATTCATTCACAATTAATGATGCATGAATTTAAATAAATAACAATATAATCCATATATATACCGGAAATATACCAAACATAAACCAGGTATATTTCGAGTATATATACGTCAAATGAACTCAATCAAATCATAAATTAAACTAAAAATATATTTAAAAAACATTTTAAATATTTTTATTAATAAAACATGCATATAATTTAATATATACCAAAAATAAACCAAAAATATACTTAAATACAAATCACATTATTTATGCATTTTAATCGAAATAAAATATATATTTCTAAATCATGCATCCTAAGCATATATATATATATAGTATAGTAACTCACCTAGTGCGCTCCACGAGACAGGTCCGACGGGCCTGGTCCACTAGCCCTCGGTCTCGGCGCAACTAAACAAGAAATAAATAACCGATATCAGAGTAACCCTAATAGAAATCCTAGAATTCAATCTAGAGTATTAAACACATAATCAAAAATTAGGGTTCGACTGGACATCACGTTTTACGAGAATTCTACCGAAAATCCGGCAGAACCTCCCCTGTAAAACGGACATCTCTCTACTCAAAAGAGTAGAGCCGACCCTACAAAGAAACACACTTCGAAATTCAAGCTCAACACAATCAAAATCCCACGGTCGGACTCCAAACTACAGTCCACCGACCGGGGTCCACAAACACAGAATAATTTCAGATATAACAAAAATATCCTTAAATCACAGAAATACACTTTATACGTAAAAATTACATAATTGACCCTTGAAACACTATTAAAAACCGATTAAAACTCATTTTATTAGAAAAATCGTATATTATATATATAATTGAAAATAATTCACGAAAAATAGTTTTAATTAGTTAAAAATACCAAATATTTTGTAGAAAGCATTTTTATACCTTAAATAAATATTAAAACCAATTAAATTACATTTTTAGACAATTTAGGGTTAAAATTACCAAAATACCCCTATATATATAAATATACCTAAATTACTTCAAAAATTCACCAAAAATCATACAATTATCCAAAACTAATTTTCTCAACATATTTATCAATAATATCAATATTTAAACTCAATTAACCAATTAAATTCAAATTAAAACACATTTAACCTAATTTTTCCAAAATTCCATAAACTTCAATAATTAAAAATAAATACTTAGAAATTCATAAAAATTCCAAATAAATTCCTATAATTCATTTCAACACCTAATTCAACCATAAACTCCAATTTCATAATTTAAATAATTAATTTCCGAAAATTAGAAAATAATATTAAAATATTCAAAAATACCCAAAAATCCAAACAACCTCCAAAAATTCTACAAAAATTCATACATGAAGATTAAGCTACTAGGAACATACATTTGTGAAGGAAGTTTCCATGAATCATCCAATTCGAAGCTCAAAAAAAAAGAAAACCCTAATGTGACCGAATTGAGTTTTAGCTCAAACCTCAAAATCCACTTGATTTCAGGCCGAAAGGAGCTTAGAATTGGAATCACCCGGAGCTCAAGGAGTCGATGAAGACCGACGGTGCACGAAATGGTGGCGGAATCGTCGTCGACGGCAAAAAAGCTCAATTTGCTGCCATGGCGGATTCCGGGCGTTCCAGCGGGCTTCCGGCGGCCTGGTCACATCGGAGAGGAAGAGGAAGGAAGGGGAAGGAGGTTGGCGGCAGTTGGTGGCGGCGAGGGGCGGTCCGACGTGCTGGAATGGGAGGCGCAGTGATGGTTGTCGATCGGGAGAGAAGAAGGAGAGGGAGGGGGCAAAATGGTAATTTGGCAATTCTTTTGATTTTTGACAAATATATGCATATATATATACTTTATACTATATATTAAAATAATATTAAATTACACACATCAAATATACACCACACACATAAAAATATTAATATTTTAATAATTTATACTAAATAAAATTAATTAAATAACAATAAAACAAATAAATAATTAATAAAATATTAGGGTAATAATAAACCCTAATTAAATAATTATACACACAGGTTTTATTTAATAATTTAAAAATACGCATGAGTTCATGCAAGTCCGTAAATACCTTTAAAATAATTAATAATACATTGTTTACGTGAAAATTTCCCCGGAAATGCAAGTCCCGGGAAAATTTTACGTAAAACACTGGAAATAATACACAATAATTAAAATAGGTTTAAAATACATATTAACTCATAAAAATATCATATAAAATACATAAATTATTAACACTGCATATCCCGGTACAGTGTAAAAAAAATATTTTTAAAAACATGGGATATTACAGTCTTCCCCCCTTACAGGAATTCGTCCCCGAATTCCAGAAAACAAGATCAAGAAGGAAAGAGATACGGGTAAGAAGCTCGCATCTCAGCTTCAGTCTCCCACGTATGCTCTTCAACTCTGTCGCTACGCCATAGAACCTTGACCATCGGAATCTGCTTCGATCGCAACTGTCGAACTTGAAAATCAATGATCGCCATAGGTTCTTCCACAAACGTCAAATCTTCACTCACTTCCACACTGTCGGGCT
The DNA here is from genome assembly GCA_947683625.1 of Mallotus nudiflorus. Classification (NCBI taxonomy): domain Eukaryota; kingdom Viridiplantae; phylum Streptophyta; class Magnoliopsida; order Malpighiales; family Euphorbiaceae; genus Mallotus; species Mallotus nudiflorus. Next base: position 99,424 of record CANTUR010001869.1, read on the forward strand.
GCAACACGTGTGAAGGATCTGAGATATACTTCCTCAACATCGAGATATGAAATACTGGATGCACCTGTGACATACTCGGAGGCAAATCCAACTGATATGCAACAGTGCCAACTCTCTCCAGAATTTCAAACGGTCCAATGTATCTCGGTGCTAACTTACCCTTCCTGCCAAATCTCATTACACCCTTCATCGGAGATACTTTCAGAAAAACGAAATCTCCAACCTGAAACTCCACATCTCTGTGCCTAGGATCCGCATAACTCTTCTGTCTGTTAACTGCGGTCTCTAATCTTCGCTTAATCATGGCGACTTTCTCTGCAGCATCCTGAACCATCTCTGGTCCAGTCAAAGCTCTCTCACCAATCTCATCCCAACTCAACGGGGATCTACACTTCCTTCCATACAACGCCTCATATGGTGCCATGCCAATACTGCTATGGTAGCTATTATTATATGCAAACTCAACAAGCGACAAATGATCATCCCAGCTACCTCCCAAATCCAAGACACACATCCTCAACATATCTTCCAGTGTCTGGATCATCCTCTCAGACTGGCCATCTGTCTGAGGATGAAAAGCAGTACTGAAATCCAACCTAGTGCCCATCGCTTCTTGCAACTTCTGCCAAAAATGAGAAGTAAACACCGAACCTCTATCTGACACAATGGACACAGGTACTCCATGAAGGCACATAATATGCTTCACATACAACTTCGCCAATCTAGCAACTGAATATGTGGCTTTCACAGGCAAGAAATGTGCAGACTTCGTCAACCTGTCTATAATCACCCAGATGGAATCGTATCCATCCTTCGAACGAGGTAAACCGACTACAAAATCCATAGCTATCCTTTCCCACTCCACTCGGGAATAGGAAGAGGCTGAAGCTTCCCAGAAGGCTTCTGATGTTCGGCTTTCACTTACTGACACGTCAAGCACTTAGCAACAAAATCAGCAACATCCTTCTTCAATCCATCCCACCAGTATAGATCTCTGATACTGTGGTACATCTTAGTAACACCCGGATGAACGCTGTAGGCTGTAGAATGTGCTTCCTCTAGGATCTCTTCTCTCAAATCATCCACATCTGGAACACACAATCTACCACTGATCCACAACACACCATCATCATCGAGTGTGAAATCAGTGAACTTCCCTGCTCTGACATTCTCTGCAAGCTCTCCCAGAATAGGATCTCGGCTCTGAGCTGCTTTAATCCTATCCCTCAGTACAGATCGTACTTTAAACTGAGCTAACAGTCCACCTGATCTACTGATCTTCATCATCAGACCTTGATCCACCATCAGATGAAATTCCTGGATCAATGGTCTCCTCTCAACACCGATGTGAGCAAGACTACCTGAGGACTTCCTACTCAAGGCATCTGCTACCCACATTAGCTTTACCCGGATGGTAAAGAATCTCGCAATCATAATCCTTCAACAATTCCAACCATCTTCTCTGCCTCAAATTCAGATCTCGCTGCTGAAAAATGTACTTAAGGCTCTTGTGATCAGTAAATATCTCACAAGTCACCCCGTACAAATAATGTCTCCAAATCTTCAAAGCAAAGATCACTGCAGCCATCTCAAGATCATGTGTAGGATAGTTCTGCTCATGCTTCTTCAACTGCCTCGAAGCATAGGCTATCACCCTTCCATTCTGCATCAACACATAACCAAGACCAATTCTAGAGGCATCACAGTAAACTGTGAACTTGTCCACACTATTAGGCAAAGCTAATACTGGCGCTGTGGTCAACTTCTCCTTTAACAACTGAAAACTATTCTCACAAGCTTCTGACCACTCGAATCTAACATTCTTCTGAGTCAAGCGAGTCATAGGGGCTGCAATCCTGGAAAAATCCTGCACAAACCGCCTATAATACCCGGCTAAACCCAGAAAACTCCGAATCTCTGTAACAGAAGTAGGTCTAGGCCATTCAGATACTGCCTCAATCTTCTGTGGATCAACCTGAATACCTTCTTTAGACACTATGTGTCCAAGAAAAGAAACACTCTCCATCCAGAAATCACACTTCGAGAATTTAGCATAAAGCTGATGATCTCTCAGTGTCTGTAGTACAATCCTCAAATGATATACATGCTCTTCCATACTCCTCGAATATACTAGTATATCATCAATGAAGACTACTACAAACTGATCCACATACGGTCTGAATACTCTGTTCATCAGGTCCATAAAAGCTGCTGGTGCATTAGTCAAACCAAAAGACATCACCAGAAACTCATAATGGCCATATCTAGTGCGGAATGCTGTCTTAGGAATATCAGCTTCACTGATCCGCAACTGATGATAACCTGACCTCAAGTCAACCTTAGAAAAGAACTGTGCACCCTGTAGCTGATCAAAAAAATCATCTATCCTCGGGAGAGGATACTTGTTCTTCACTGTCACCTTATTCAACTCTCTGTAGTCAATGCACAGTCTCAGGGTACCATCCTTCTTCTTCACAAACAGGACTGGTGCACCCCAAGGGGAAACACTAGGTCTAATAAAACCTTTATCCAATAACTCTTGCAACTGCTCCTTCAACTCTCTCAACTCTGCAGGAGCCATACGATAAGGTGGCATAGATATAGGAGTAGTACCTGGAACCACATCAATACAGAACTCAATCTCTCTATAAGGTGGTAAACCTGGTAACTCCTCGGGAAAAACATCAGGAAACTCACAAGCAACCGGAACATCTGTGAGTGAAAACTTCTCCACTGACGTATCCCTAACCAATGCCAAATATCCCTAACAACCTTTCTTCAATAACTTCCTAGCTGTAATAGCAGAAATAAGATTCTGAGGTGCTGAACTCCTATCACTAACAAACTTAAACTCTACTTCACCAGGAATTCTAAAAGTCACCTCCTTATTCCTGCAATCTACCAAGGCAAAGTGCTGAGATAACCAATCCATTCCCAAAATAACATCAAACTCCATCACATCCAACAAAATCAAATCAGCGGGTAATTCTCTATCTCCCACGAGAACTGGACAACCAGAAAGAACAATATCGGTGTCCAAGGAATCGCTCAGAGGAGTGGCAATAGACAAAGGAAAAGCCATCCTCGAAGCTTGCCAATAAGATTTAGAAGCAAAAATAGGAGAAACAAACGAATGCGTGGCACCCGGATCAAACAAAACCCATGCATCCAGGTAACAAACAGAAAGAATACCTGCCACGACTGCATTAGATGCCTGAGCATCCTGCTGAGTCAGATGGAAAACTCTCGCCTGGCCTCGACCTCCCTGCTGACTGGTAGAAGCCTGGCCAACGCCTCTGGCACCTCCTCTAGTACCTCTACCACGACTCTGCTGTGGAACAAACTGAGTAGAACTCTGATGCTGGGCTGATGGTAACTGAAATGGCACGGGTGCTGCACTAGCAATCGACTGCTGTGGGAATCACGGAATCTGCTGCTGCTGATACCCAGAATAAGGACACGATCTGGCAAAATGTCCTGTCTGCCCGCATCTGAAACATGTCAGCGGTGTCAGATAACACGGTCCCTGATGGACTCTACCACAAGTCTGGCAAACACTGGCCGCTGATCCAGAACTACGACCACTGCTGCTGCTCGAAGCACCTGACCCGAATCTGAACGATCTACGCTGACCTCCACGGCCATGTCTACTGCTCCGATGCACTCGCTGCTGCTGTCTCTGACTCTGCTGAGTCGAACCTCGCTGCTGACTACTCGAACCAACATGAAAACTCGAATACGGAGTAGCCTGCAATCCACTCGACTGAACTCCTAGCTGGTAATAATCAGCATCGCTCCCTGCCTAACTAATCTCAGCTCAATCTCCTTAGCTAGCTCAATCACAGACTCGAGAGTAAGGCCTGCTGTAGGCATACCAGCAAAAGCTGAACCCAAACCAGTGACATACGTAGTTATTGCGAAATACTGATCTTGCATCAGATCCTCAGCATATCTACCCAAACGAAGAAAATCTCGGGTATACTCCTCTACAGATCGATCTCCACGAGAAATACTAGTCAGACGAAGACGATAACTCAAACAAAGAGGCTCTGGACAAAATCTCCTCATGAATCGCTCTCGAAACTGAGCCATGTCATCGTCATCATATAGGGCTGGATCATCTGAATGAACCAATCCAAGGCTGATCCCTCAACAGACAACTCAACGATCATGATCCTCTGGTACTCGGTATGAGCAGTCCGAGTCCTAGTCTCAATCGCATGCAGAAAATCTAAAGGATCAGAAGTACCGTCAAAAGCAATCCTGCCAACTCGGCATAGAACAAAGCTGCCTCAGGGTCAGACATACCCTGCTGATAGGCAGGCTGAACAGGCTGAACAACTGGAGGAACAGGAACATCAAACTCAGGCTCTACAGGCTCCTCGTCCTGTAATTCTCTCTGCCTACGGCGACCTGCCGCTCCTCGAGGTCTACCTCTGCCACGACCTCTACGTCTAACTGGCTGCTCAAGAGGTAAAACCTCGTCCTGAAAAGACTCATCATCCTCGGCCTCAACGATCGGTGGAGTGACACGCGCTCGCCTCCTCATTCTGAAAAGACAAACAAAAAGATTCAGACAAAACAGACAACGGAGGAATAATGCTGAAAACTACAGTAAGGAATACTTATCAAGACATACTCGAACCTAATACACTGCAGTAGTCCAACAGAAAACACAACTTTAAAACTAGGGCCACAACTCACATAACTAAGCCCTAACACAAAACTCCGCTCTGATACCAACTTTGTCACGACCCAAAACAGGGGCCATGACCGGCGCTAGGGAACGGGAATTCTTTCGAATCCGGAACCCGTAGCAAGCCTAAAAATAAAATAAATCATGCTATAACAATAACCATATAATATGCAGCGGAAAATAAAAATCATAATATCATAATATCATTTTCATATCAACTGGATTTAATTCAAAACTCATCTCATCACATATATATAATCTTTAATACAAATCCAGTTTCAATATAATACATCTCTTTAAAATAAAATACATGAAATCCAATACTTTAATTTACAACTACTGCAGTGTCTAGATAAAATAAATAAGACTCAAGTAGACAATTTACATAAAGAAGCCGGGGCGGAAGAAATCCGACGTATTGACCTGCTACTGAGGTCTGAGGAAGTTGACTCTCCTGAAAAATAGTCAACGGAGGGGAGTCAGACCTCACTGAGTGAATTACTATAATATATATACATACACACTAAGTGATAATGCATACAGTCAACAGTATATATAATATATATATATACAGGCAATTACACACAGATGCAGTAAAATCATTTTTATATACTTTATCTGAAAATCACAGTTTATGAAGGATCACATAGAACCCTAGAATATCGCAACCTCAGAAAGTAGTGTTAAACAACACTCTGGCCATACAGGCTCACTTATCCAAAATATATCCACTTAATCCATTTAGACAGTAGACTGGCCCCGAGACACTAAGTCAACCGAGCTCCAGCAGTCTAACTGCCAGTGTGATTGGCCCCGAGACACTTGGTCAACCGAGCTCCAGCAATCACACCCACAAACCACATCTCACATATCGATAATCATAATCAAATCAATATCCACAAATAGTTAGTATTATAGCCTAAATACTATAGGCGTACCGGTACGTACTCGGTCCTAGTGCTGCCCACTAGGTAGCACGTTCTATTGATATCCTTCATTATTAAATATAAAACATTCATTCACAATAAATGATGCATGAATTTAAATAAAATAACAATATAATCCATATATATACCGGAAATATACCAAACATAAACCAGGTATATTTCGAGTATATATACGTCAAATGAACTCAATCAAATCATAAATTAAACTAAAAATATATTTAAAAACATTTTAAATATATTTTATTAATAAAACATGTATATAATTTAATATATACCAAAAATAAACCAAAAATATACTTAAATACAAATCACATTATTTATGCATTTTAATTGAAATAAAATATATATTTCTAAATCATGCATCCTAAGCATATATATATATATATATAGTATAGTAACTCACCTAGTGCACTCCACGAGACAGGTCCGACGGGCCTGGTCCACTAGCCCTCGGTCTTGGCGCAACTAAACAAGAAATAAATAACTGATATCAGAGTAACCCTAATAGAAATCCTAGAATTCAATCTAGAGTATTAAACACAGAATCGAAAATTAGGGTTCGACTGGACATCACATTTTACGAGAATTCTACCGAAAATCCGACAGAAGCTCCCCTGTAAAACGGACATCTCTCTACTCAAAAGAGTAGAGCCGACCCTGCAAAGAAACACACTTCGAAATTCAAGCTCAACACAATCAAAATCCCACGGTCGGACTCCAAACTACAGTCCACCGACCGGGGTCCACAAACACAGAATAATTTCAGATATAACAAAAATATCCTTAAATCACAGAAATACATTTTATACGTAAAAATTACATAATTGACCTTGAAACACTATAAAAACCGATTAAAACTCATTTTATTAGAAAAATCGTATATTATATATATAATTGAAAATAATTCACGAAAAATAGTTTTAATTAGTTAAAAATACCAAATATTTTGTAGAAAGCATTTTTATACCTTAAATAAATATTAAAACCAATTAAATTACATTTTTAGACAATTTAGGGTAAAATTACCAAAATACCCCTATATATATAAATATACCTAAATTACTTCAAAAATTCATCAAAAATCATACAATTATCCAAAACTAATTTTCTCAACATATTTATCAATAATATCAATATTTAAACTCAATTAACCAATTAAATTCAAATTAAAACACATTTAACCTAATTTTTCCAAAATTCCATAAACTTCAATAATTAAAAATAAATACTTAGAAATTCATAAAAATTCCAAATAAATTCCTATAATTCATTTCAACACCTAATTCAACCATAAACTCCAATTTCATAATTTAAATAATTAATTTCCGAAAATTAGAAAATAATATTAAAATATTCAAAAATACCCAAAAATCCAAACAACCTCCAAAAATTCTACAAAAATTCATACATGAAGATTAAGCTACTAGGAACAACATTTGTGAAGGAAGTTTCCATGAATCATCCAATTCGAAGCTCAAAAAAAAAGAAAACCCTAATGTGACCGAATTGAGTTTTAGCTCAAACCTCAAAATCCACTTGATTTCAGGCCGAAAGGAGCTTAGAATTGGAATCATCGGAGCTCAAGGAGTCGATGAAGACCGGCGGTGCACGAAATGGTGGCCGAAATCATCGTCGACGGCAAAAAGCTCAACTTGCTGCCATGGCGGATTCCGGGCGTTCCAGGGGGCTTCCGGCGGCCTGGTCACGTCGGAGAGGAAGAGGAAGGAAGGGGAAGGAGGTTGGCGGCAGTTGGTGATGGCGAGGGGCGGTCCGGCGTTCTGGAATGGGAGGCGCAGTGATGGTTGTCGATCGGGAGAGAAGAAGGAGATGGAGGGGGCAAAATGGTAATTTGGCAATTCTTTTGATTTTTGACAAATATATGCATATATATATACTTTATACTATATATTAAAATAATATTAAATTACACACATCAAATATACACCACACACATAAAAATATTAATATTTTAATAATTTATACTAAATAAAATTAATTAAATAACAATAAAACAAATAAATAATTAATAAAATATTAGGGTAATAATAAACCCTAATTAAATAATTATACACACAGGTTTTATTTAATAATTTAAAAATACGCATGAGTTCATGCAAGTCCATAAATACCTTTAAAATAATTAATAATACAATGTTTACGTGAAAATTTCCCCGGAAATGCAAGTCCCGGGAAAATTTTACGTAAAACACTGGAAATAATACACAATAATTAAAATAGGTTTAAAATACATATTAACTCGTAAAAATATCATATAAAATACAGAAATTATTAACACTGCATATCCCGGTACAGTGTAAAAAAATATTTTAAAAACACGGGATATTACAAAGTGTTCTATTTGGAATCAAGTGAGCCTGTATGGCTAGAGTGATGATGGGATTGTTTGAGGTTGCTATTATTAGGGTTCTATGGATCCTTCATGAATTAAAACATACGTTTTCTATATTTAGTATATTTATAAAGGCAAAGTTTGGCATTCATGTGAAATGTGTGTGTGTATATATATATATATATATATAAGAATGCCTAATTATTATGGTTTAGTTTGCATGTATATATAGTATAATAATTCACTCAGTGAGGTCTGACCCCCCTCAATTATTTTTTTCAGGAGATCCTATATCGTCAGACCTTAGTTGTAGAGTTCCTTGCCGGTGTTTTTCAGTCCTAGCTATTTTATGCAAATGTATATTCTGAACTTTGATTTATACTCTAGAAACTGTAGTAGTATTGTTATTGTATCAGAAGATTTTTTTTTTTTTGATATTAAATACTCTAAGAATTTGTATTTGAACACTGTACGAATATGAATTCATTTATGAAAGGATTTGGAGTATTTATTTTATAAATTGATTTGAAAAATTTTAATTATATAGTACTTTTTATTTATTTATTGTATGATTTTATTTTCTTAGGCTTACTATGGGTTCCGGATTCGAAAGAATTCTCGTTCCCTAACGCCGGTCATGACTCCTAGTTTAGGTCATGACATTATAATTGATTGATATTAATTTAATTGATTTGATTAAGATTGATGGTATGATTGATAGTGTGATTGCGGGAGCTCGATTGTCCAAGTGTCTCAGGGCCAATCACACTAACAGTCTGCGGAAGCTCGGTTGACTTAGTGTCTCGGGGCCAATCTACTGTCCAAATTAGAATAAGTGTTCTATTTGGAATTAAGTGAGCATGTATGGCTAGAGTGATGATATGATTGATTAAGGTTGCGATTAATAGGGTTCTATTTGATCCTTCATGTATTAAAATAAATGTTTTCTGCATCTATTATATTTATAAAAAATAGAGTTTGGCATTTGTGTGAAATGTAAATATACATACACACACATATATATATATATATATATATATATATATATATATATATATATATAAGAATGCCTGATTGTTATGGTTTAGATTGCATGTATATATAGCATAATAATTCACTCAGTGAGGTCTGACCCCCCTCAATTATTTTTTTCAGGAGATCCTATATTGTCAGACCTTAGTAGTAGAGTTCCTTGTCGATGTTCTTCCGTCCTGACTATTTTATGTAAATGTATAGTTTGAACTCTGAATTGTATTATAGAAACTGCAGTAGTAGTGCTATTGTGTTATAAGAGTATTATTTTTGTTTTGATATTAAATACTCTGAGAATTATATTTGAACATTGTACAAATATATATTCATTTATGAAAGGATTTGGAGTATTTATTTTATATATTAATTCTGTTATGACCCAAAACAGAGGCCATGACCGGCGCTAGGGAATGAGAATTCTTTCGAATCCGGAACCCGTAGCAAGCCAAAAAATAAAATAAAACATGCAATAATAATAATAACAATATCAAATTTGAAGCGGAAATAAAAATCATAAATATAATAATAACATTTCCATCAACTGGATTTAAATCAAATCTCAGCTCATCGCATATATATAAAATCTTTCAGTACAAATCCAGTTTCAATATAATACATCTCTTTAAATAAAATACATGAAATCCCACACTTTAATTCACAACTACTGCAGTGTCTAGATTATAATAAAAATAAGACTCAAGTAAATAGTTTACACAAAGAAGCCGGGGCGGAAGAAATCCGGCGTATCGACCTGCTACTGAGGTCTGAAGAAGTTGACTCTCCTGAAAAATAGTCAACGGAGGGGAGTCAGACCTCACTGAGTGAATTACTATAATATATATACATACACACTAAATGACAATGCATACAATCAACAGTATATATATAATATGTATATATACAGGCAATTACACACAGATGCAAAAAAAAATCATTTTTATATATATTTTATTGAAAATCATCTTTTATGAAGGATCACATAGAACCCTAGAATATCGCAACCTTAGAAATAGTGTTAAACAACCATACAAGCTCACTTAATCCAAATACATCCACTTAATCCATTTAGACAATAGACTGGCCCTGAGACACTAAGTCAACCGAGCTCCAACAGTCTGACTGCCAGTGTGATTGGCCCCCAGACACTTGGTCAACCGAGCTCCAGCAATCACACCTCCAAACCATATCTCACACATATCAATGATCATAATCAATCAATATCCGCAAAATGATTAGTAGTATAGCCTAAATACTATAGGCGTACCGGTACGTACTCGGTCCTAGTGCTGCCCACTAGGTAGCACGTTCTATCGATATCCTTCATCATTAATAATATAAAAGATTCATTCACAAAAATAAATGATGCATGAATGTAAATGAAATAACAATATAACCCATATATATACCGAAAATATACCAAAAGTAAACCAGGTATATTTCGAGTATATATACGTCAAATAAATCTAGTCAAATCATAAATTAAATTAAAAATATATTTAAAAACATTTTAAATATATTTTATTAACAAAACATGTATATAATTTATTATATATCAAAAATAAACCAAAAATATACTTAATATAAACTTAAGAAATAATCAAATTATTTATGCATATTTAATCAACATAAAACATGCATTTCTAAGCATATATATATAGTATAGTAACTCACCTAGTGCGCTCCACGAGACGGGTCCGATGGGCCTGGTCCACTAGCCCTCGGTCTCGGTGCAACTAAACAAACAAATAACGACAGACATTAGAATAAACCTAATAGAAATCCTAGAATTCGAACTAGAGTATTAAACACAGAATCAGAAATTAGGGTTCGACCGGATATCATGTTTTACGAGAATTCTATCAAAAATTCGGCAGAACCTCCCCTGTAAAATGGACATCTCTCTAATCAAAAGAGTAAAGCCGACCCTGCAAGGAAATACACTTCGAAATAAACACCACATCTCGTTCACAACCCCTCGGTCGGACTCCAGACTACAATCCATCGACCGGGGTCCATAAACACGGAATAATTCAGAAATACCAAAAATATCCTTATAACATAGAAATTCATTTTATATGTAGAAATTACATAATTAACCTTTAAACACATTAAAAACCGATAAAAACTCATTTTATTAGAAAAACCGTATATTATATATATAATTGAAAATAATTCACGAAAAATAGTTTTAATTAGTTAAAAATACTAAATAATTTATAGAAATCATTTTTATATCTTAAATAACTATTAAAACCAATTAAATTACATTTTTAGCCAATTTAGGGTAAAATTACCAAAATACCCCTATATATATAAATATACTTAAATTACTTCAAAAATTCACCAAAAATTATAAAATTATCCAAAATTAATTTTATCAACATATTTATCAATAATATTAATAATTAAACTCAATTAACCAATTAAATTCAATTAAAAACACATTTAACCTAATTTTCCCAAAATTCCATAAATTTCAATAATTCAAAATAAATACTTAGAATTTCATAAAAATTCCAAATAAATTCCTATAATTCATTTCAACACCTAATTTAACCATAAAACACAATTTCATAATTTAAATAATTAATTTCCGAAAATTAGAAAATAATATTAAATATTCAAAAATACCCAAAAAATCCAAACAATCTCCAAAAATTCTACAAAAATTCATACATGTAGATTAAGCTACTAGAAATAACATTTGTGAAGGAGTTTCCATGAATCAATCAATTCGAAGCTCAAAAAAATTGAAAACCCTAATATGATCAAAATTGAAAATTCGAAACCTAAGCAAATCTAGACCATTTTAGCTCAAACCAAAGCTAGAATCACACTCACCGGAGCTCAAGGAGAAGAAAGAGACCGACGGTGTCAAAAACGGTGGCCGGAATCGTCATCGATGGCAAAGGGAAGAAGTTTCGGCCAAAAGGGAAAACGGGGGCTAACCGGTGCCGAGGAAGGGAGCTGGGGGCGGCGGAGTGGCTGGCTGAGGAAGGCAGAGCTCCTGGCGGCACACCGACGGTCGGGAATCGAAAGTTGCAGGCAGTGGTGAGGGGTGGTGGTCGGGCGCGCACGGGAAGAAGGAAGAAGAAAAAGAAGAAAAAGAAAAAAGAAAGAAAAAAAAAAGAAAAAGAAAAAGAAAAAAATAAAATAAAAAAATAATTTTAATATAATATTTAGAAAAATTTACATCCACACACATAAAATTTAATATTTTAATAATTAAATAACAATAAATTAATAAATAAATAATATAATATTAGGGTAAAATACTAAACCCTAATTAAATAAATATATACACATAGGCTTTATTTAGTCATTTAAAAATACGCATGAGTTCATGCAAGTCCAAAAATATATTTAAAATAAGTAATAATAAATTGTTTACGTGAAAATTTCTCCGAAAATGCAAGTCCCGGGAAAATTTTACGTAAAGGACTGTAAATAATACACAATAATTAAAATAGGTTTTAAATACGTATCAACTCGTGAAAATATCATAATATATATTCAAAATTATTAACACTGCATATCCCGGTACAGTGTAAAAATATTTTAAAAACACGGGATATTACAAATTCAAAAATTTTAATTCTATTATACTTTTTATTTATTTATTACATGATTTTATTTTCTAAGGCTTGCTATGGGTTCCAGATTCGAAAGAATTCCTGTTCCCTAGCGTCGATCATGACTCCTAGTTTAAGTCGTGACAAAGTTAGTATCAGAGCCTAGGTTTAAAGATATGGACCTAGGTTGTCGAGTTGTGTTTTCTTTGGAACTACTACAGTTAAATTAGGTTCAATCATGTCTTTGAAAAGTCTTCCTTGCATTAGCAATTTCACATAACCGTTAGGGTGTCTGTTGATGTTTATGATTGTTTGAACTACTTGTTTTGTTTTTGCTCTTTTTTGATTGCCTCGAGCGTGAGTCACTCCATTGATCAATGAGATCGATGACAGTCTTTGAGCATAAGGTTCTACCCCCTATGCAACCTATTAGGCATAGGGGTAGAGATGGACTTAAAAGGCCTGATGATCATTGTTGATAGCGGGAACAATTGAATGAGAGTTGGTGGCTTAGTATTGCGATGATGTTGCTTCTGCAACAGGAGATTCACAGGTGCAGTGTCGATACCTTTGATCATACAGTAGATGTAATTTCTTTTTCAGTAGTGAACTCGGGATATGTTAATTCTGCGTATATTCTATATTCTGAATCATGTTGAGTTTCCATATCTTTTCAGTGTGGTGAATGTGAATTGTTTCTTCTGCAGAGACAATATTGGTAATTAGTCCTTTCAAGTTCAAGTTGTGGTTATAATTTTAGCCCTACTACACCTATCTAGTATAGGGGTAGGTCAGAGGAAACTGTAACTTAAAGGTTAAGGTAGTCATTGTAAGTGGTACAAGCATTCCTTTTGAACTTGAACAAGCAGTAATTGTGGCTAGGATAGCAGAGATTAATGAGAGTTTGAAGGCATTTAGCCAAGCTTGATAGTTGTTTGAGTATGCTTTGATGAAGAATTGGAAGATGTCTAATGAAGAAGAAACACTCTTGTACTCTTGATGGTGAAGTTGTCAGTTCTGACTGCAGCACATAGTTTGAGTTAATGAGTGATTTTTAAGATATTTCCATCCATTTTCAAGGAAGGATAATTACCTATGGCTGTTATTGTCACGACCCAAAATAGGGGCCATGACCGGTGCTAGGGAACGGGAATTCTATCGAATCCAGAACTCGTAGCAAGCCTAAAAATAAAATAAAATAAACATGCAATGGCAACAACAATATATAATGCAGCGGAAATAAAAATCATAAATATAATAATAACATTTGCACCAAGTGGATTTAAATCAAATCCTCATCTTATATATATATAAAATCTTTTAATACAAATCCAGTTCAAATATAATAAAACATCTCTTTAAATATTTAATAACTACTGCAGTGTCTAGATAAAATAAACCCAAGACTCAGAGAAGTAGTTTACACAAAAAAGCCTGGGCGGAAGAAATCCGGCGTACAGGCCTGCTACTGAGGTCTGAAGATAATGACTCTCTTGAAAAATTAGTCAACAGAGGGGAGTCAGACCTCACTGAGTGAATTACTATAATATATATACATGCATACTAAATGATAATGCATACAATCAACAGTATATATCTAATATGTATATATACAGACAAATACATACAGATGCTGTAAAATCATTTTATATATATTTTACTGAAAATCATCGTTTATGAAGGATCAAATAGAACCCTAGAATATCGTAACCTCAAACAGTGTTAGATAACACTCTAGCCATTCAGGCTCACTTAATCCAAATATATCCACTTAATCCATTTAGACAGTAGATTGGCCCCGAGACATTAAGTCAACCGAGCTCCAGCAGTTTGACTGTCAGTGTGATTGGCCCCCGAGACACTTGGTCAACCAAGCTGCAGCAATCACACCCAAATCATATCTCACACATCAGATAAATCAATTCAAATCAAAATCCTCAAACTGGTTAGTAATATAGCCTAAATGCTATAAGCGCACCGGTACGTACTCGGTCCTAGTGCTGCCCACTAGGTAGCACGTTCTATCGATATCCTTCATTTATAAATATAAAACATACATTCACAAATAAATGATGCATGAACTTAAATAAAATAGTAACATGAACCATACATATACTGGAAATATAACAAAAATAAACCAAAAATAAACTAAAATAAACTCAAGTACTAATTAAACTATTATGCATATTTAATCAAGATAAAACATATATTTCTAAAATCATGCACCCTAGAGCATATATATATATAATAGTAACTCACACTTAGTGCGCTCCACGAGATGGGTCCGACGGGCCTGGTCCACTAGGCCTCGGTCTTGGTGCAACTAGACAAACAATAAATAACAGACATCAGAATAAACCTAACAGAAAATCCTAGAACTCGATCTAGAATATTAAACACAGAAACAGAAGTAGGGTTCGACTGGACATCATGTTTTACGAGAATTCTATCGAAAATTCGGCAGAACCTCCCTTGTAAAACGGATATCTCTCTACTCAAAGAGTAGAGCCAACCCTGCAAAGAAACACACTTCAAAAAATAAGCTCAACCACACATCCATAACCCCTCGGTCGGACTCCAAACTACAGTCTACCGACCGGGGTCCACAATCACAGAACAAGTTCAGAAATACCAAAAATATCCTTATAACATAGAAATACATTTTATACATAGAAATTACATAATTAACCTTTAAACACAGTAAAAACCGATAAAAACTCATTTTATTAGTAAAATCGTATATTATATATATAATTGAAAATAATTCACGAAAAATAGTTTTAATTAGTTAAAAATACCAAATAATTTGTAGAAATTATTTTTATACCTTAAATAACTATTAAAACCAATTAAATTACATTTTTAGCCAATTTCATGCAAAATTACCAAAATGCCCTTATATATATAAATATACTATAATTACTTCAAAAATTCACCAAAAATAGTATAACTATCCAAAATTAATTTTATCAACATATTTATCAATAATATCAATAATTAAACTCAATTTATGAATAAATTTCAATTAAAAGCACAATTAACCCTAATTTTCCAAAATTACATAAACTTAAATAATTCAAAATAAATACTTAGAAATTCATAAAAATTCCAAATAAATTCCTATAATTCATTTAAACACCCATAATTATCATAAAACACAATTTCATAATTTATTTAATTAATTTTCGAAAATTAGAAAATAATATTAAAATATTCAAAAATACCCAAAAATCAAAATAATTCCCAAAAATTCCACAAAAATTCAAAAATGTATATTAAGCTAAGGGGAACAACATTTGTTAAGGGACTTTTCATGAATCAAACAATTCTAAGTTCAAAAAAATTAAAAACCCTAAAATGGCCGAATTCGAAAATTCGAAACCTAAGCAAATCAAGACCATTTCAGCTCAAACCAAAGCTAGAATCACACTCACCGGAGCTCAAGGAGAATAAAGAGACCAGCGGTGTCAAAAATGGTGGCCGAAAACATCGTGATCGACGGTGGCTCAAGTTTCGGCTTCTCCGGCCAAAACCGATCTCCAGACGTCGGAAACGGCTGCTACAGGCGGCAAGGAAGGCTGAGGAAGGTGGTGGCACGCCGGACGGCACACCAACAGCAAGGAATCGATAGTAGCAGCGGCGGAACGGTGATGAAGGCAATCGGGGAAGAAGGAGTTCGATCGGGGGCAATTGTGTAATTTTCCAAAAGTTTTGTTTTTTGACATATTATATGTATATATATATACTTTATACTACATAATAAAATAATATTAAATTACACACATTAAATATACACCACACACTTAATATTTAATATTTTAAAATTTAATAATAAATAAAAATAATTAAATAACAATAAAATTAATAAAATATTAGGGTAATAAATTAAACCCTAATTAGATAAATAAGTACACATATATACGGTGTTTAGTATTTTAAAAATATTTATGAGCTCATGCAAGTTCGTAAATCTATTTAAAATAATTAATAATAAATAATTTATGTGAAAATTTCTCCGAAAATGCAAGTCCCGGGAAAATTTTACGTAAAGGACTTTAAATAATACACAATAATTAAAATAGGTTTTAAATACACATCAACTCGTAAAAATATCATAATATATATACAAAAATTATTAACACTGCATATCCCGATGCAATATTAAAATATTTAAAAACACGGGATATTACAGTTATTGCGCAGAGTAAGAGAAGAGCAGTCAGTTGAGAAGAATACCTATAAACTCTTCAATTTGTCATGTCATGTTATAAACGTGATACGATATAAGAAGAGACTAGTAAAATTGTATATGGAGGATTAAGTTCGACATACATTGGCATCCAAATTGAGAATCGAAGTTTAGTGGGTTATTGGTGATTTCAGTCTTTTCGGTGTAATTAACCTTGATGTGATATAGAGAATGGATTGTTTGTTTCATCACTATGTAGTGGTTGATTTTCGGAGTAAAGATGTGATTTCAGAATTCCTGAGGAAGAAGAATTTAGATTTGTTGGTGGCATGAGTTCTGCACCTCAGAATCTTATCTCTCCACTATCACTGCTAGGAAGATGCTAAGGAAGGGTTGTCAAGAATACTTGGTGCTAGTCAGGGATACTTCAGTGGGGAAGTTGTCTCTCACAGATGTTCCAATTGCCTATGAGTTTCCTGATGTTTTTCCTGATGAGTTGCCAGGTTTACCACCTCACAGAAATTGAATTCTATATCGATGTGGTTCCTGATATAACTCCTATTTCAACGTAGCCCTACAAAATGGCTTTTACAGTTCTATATAAGCAATTACAAGATCTGTTAGATAAGGGTTTGTCAGACCTTGTGTTTCTCCTTAGGGTGCTCTAGTCCTATTGGTGAAAAAGAAGGACAGAACACCCAGACTGTGCATTGATTACATAGAACTGAACGAGTATCCTCTTCCGAGGATAAATAATCTGTCTGATCAAGTTCAAGGTGCACAGTTCTTTTCTAAGATTGATTTGAAGTCAGGTTATCATTAGTTGTGGATCAGTTTGTAGTAGACTTCATTGATGATATATTAGCGTATTCGAAGTGAATGAAAGGGCACGTATATCACTTGAGGACTATTGTAATATCCCAAGTTTTTAAATAATTTTAAACTGCATAGGGATATGTAGTGTTAATAATTTTAATATATATATTTTTGATTATTTAATTAGTTTGTTATTTATTAAAGTCATTTTAATTATTTTTAAGTCTTTTACGTAAAACTTTCCTGAGAGTTTTATTTTCGAGGAAATTAAGACGTAAATAAATAAATATTAATTATTTTAGATGGTTTTATGAATTTGCATGAGTCCATGCATGATTTTTAATTGTCGAATAAAAATATATACGTATACATGCATTTAAATTAAATTAGGGTTTATTTTAATTAAATTATATTATATTATATAGTTTTAATAATAATTAAGTGTGTATATATGTATATGTGTATATATATATTATTAAATATGTGTAGTGAATATTTATTATGTATATAATATTATATATTAAAATAATATAAAAGATAGATATATATATGCATATATACATATAATATATATACTTAATATAAAGTTTGCCAAATTTACAAGATTGTCATTTTCTTCTTCTCCTTCTTCCCAATCGTTTCTTCCCCACCTCCGGTGTCTGCAACTCCGTTCCCTTACCGTCATTGTGCTTCTTGGCATGCCACCTTCCCTTCCAGCTTCCTCTGTCGCCCCAAGCTTCCATTTCCGACGTTGTTTGGCCAAATTTTCTTTAAGAAGCCGAAAGTGGATGCTAGCTCCGATCACAACCATTCCGGCCACCGTTTTGAGTGCCACTAGTCTTTATCTCTTCCTTGAGCTCCGGTGAGTCCATTTCCAAGATTTTTTTCACTTAATTTGGTCTAGATTTCCTTAGGTTTTGAATTTTTATTTTCGACCAACTTGAGTTCTTGAATTTTTTTGAGCTTCAATTTCAATGATTCATGAAAACTTCCTTCATAAAGATTGATCCTAGTAGCTCAATCTACATGTTGTAATTTTTATGGAATTTTTAGGAATTATTTTGATTTTTGTGAATTTTTAATCATTTTATTAATATTTTCTAATTTTCGTAAATTAATTAATTAAATTATGAAATTGTGATTTATGGTGTTTATAGGTGTTAAAATTCATTTTAGAAATTTATTTGTAATTTTTATGATTTTTATATAATTATTATGAATTTATTTAGTTTATGTGATTTTTGGAAAATTAGGTTAATTATGTGTTTTATTGAAATTAATTGGTTAATTGAGTATATTTGTTGATATTATTGAATTATATGTTGAGAAATTAATTTTTGAGTAATTATATTATTTTTAGCGAATTTTTTAACAATTATAGTGAATTTATATATACTAGGGGTATTTTGGTAATTTGGCACTAAATTGGCTAAAAATATAATTAAATTGGTTTTAATAGTTATTTGAGGTATAAAAATGATTTCTACAAATGATTTAGTATTTTTAAATAATTAAAACTATTTTTCGTAAATTATTTTCAAATTATATATAATTTACTATTTTTGTAAACAAATGAGTTTTTATCAATTTTTAATATGTTTTAGGGCTAATTAAGTAATTTGAATTTATATAAAGTATTTTGGTCAATATTTATGAATTTATTGAGAATTATCGATTTTTAATAATATTTTATTAAAATTAGGGTTTTATTGTAATTATTGGATAAATAATTATTTTCAGTGTTTTAAATACCTAGTTTGCTATACTTTGATATATAAAGGGCATTTTTGGTATTTCTAGTATTTTCATGTGATCTGTAATTATCTTGTGAATTATGAACCTCGGTAGGTAGAATTGTAATTTGGGAGTCCGACCGAGGGGTTGTGGCTGAATATTTTTGAAGTGTGTTTCTTTACAAGACCGGCTCTACTATTTGAGTAGAGAGATGTTCGTTTTACAGGGGAGGTTCTGCCGGATTTTTGGTAGGATTCTCATAAAACGTGATGTCCGGTCGAATTCCTATTCCTTATCTGTGTCCAGTATTCTAGATCGAGTCTCTAGGAATTTCGATAGATTTATTCTAATTCCGTATTGTCATTTGTTTGTTTAGTTGCATCGAGACCGAGGCCTAGTGGACTAGGCCCATCGGACCCGTCTCGAGGAGCGCAATAACTGTGAGTTTTTATTCTATATATACTTGTATTAGGATTGCATGTTCTTAGAAATGTATGATTTATTTTATAAATTATGCATAAATGGTTTAATTATTGCTTAGGTTTATTTTTAGTATATTATTAGTATATTTTGAATTATATGCATGTTTTATTATGAATTTATACTTAAAATGTTTTTGATTATATTTATAGTTTATTTTATGATTAAATTGAATTTATTTGATGCATATATACTCGAAATATAACTGGTTTATTTTTGGTATATTTCTAGTATATATATGGTTTATATTGTTATTTTGATTAATGTCATGCATTATTTATTTCATGAATGTATGGATTTATTTTTAAATGAAGGATATCAATAGAACATGCTACCTAGTGGGCAGCACTATGACCGAGTACGTACCGATATGAGATAGATTTTAGGTTATATTGCTAACCTAATTGTGGATATTGATTGGATTGATTTATTTGATGTGTAATGTGATTTGGGAGTGTGATTGCTAGAGCTCAGTTGACCAAGTGTCTCGGGGCCAATCACATTGACAGTCAGACTATTGGAGCTCAATTGACTTAGTGTCTCGGGGCCAGTCTATTGTCCAAATGGAACAAATGAATTTATTTGGAATAAGTGAGCCTGTATGGCTTGAGTGTTGTCTAATACTATTTGAGGTTGCGATAATTTAGGGTTCTATTTGATCCTTTATATACATAAGTTATTTTCAGTATATATATAAAATGATTTTGCTACATCTGTGTGATTTTGCCTGTATATATATTTATTATATATATTATTGAATGTGTGCATTGTCATTTAGCTATGCATGTATATATATTATAACATTTCACTCGATGAGGTCTGACTCCCCTCCGTTGACTATTTTTCAGGAGAGTCATCGTCTTCAGACCTCAGTAGCAGACCTTTACGTCGGATTTCTTCTGCCCCAGCTTTACTATGTAATCTGCTCACATGACTTTATTTTATAATTTAGATACTGCAGTAGTTGTAGTCAGTTGTGAGATTTATGTATTATGTTTGTGTGAGTTATGTATTTTAAAGATTTGAACTGAGATTTGTATTAAAAGATTATTTATATATGATATGAGTTTGTTTATTTTAATGAGTTGGTAGATTATATTTATTTTATTTATGAGATTTATTTCCATTGCAACATATTTTATTTATGTTATTATTATTGCATGTTTTTATTTTATTTTAGGCTTGCTACGGGTTTCGGATTTGAAAGAATTCCCATTCCCTAGCGCCAATTATGGCCCCTATTTTGGGTCATGACAACTGTACTACAGACACTTAGAGAATGTTAGCTTTATGCTGAATTTATGAAGTGTGATCTCCGGTTGGAGAGTGTTGTTGTTCTTAGACATATGGCATCTAAAGATAGTATTCAAGTGATCCACAAAAGATCAAAGCAGTATCTGAGTGACCCAGACTGACTACAACTATTGAGATTGTAATTTTCTGAGTTTAGTTGGGTATTATAGGAGATCTGAGCAGAATTCTTTAAAATTGCAGCTCCTATGACGCACGTAACTCAGAAGAATGTGAAGTTTGTGTGAACAGATGTTTTTTAGAATAGTTTCTAGTTGTTGAAGAAGACCATTGATACGAGGGCTACTTGAGTTTTAGAGGATAAAATCTGACATCATTACAACATTTCATCATAGCATATCATTACAACATTTCATCATGACATTTCATTCCAGCATTTCATTATAAAATTTCATCAAACCATTTCATCATAACATTCATCATAGCATGTTATCATGGCATTTCATCATAGAATGATCTTTGGGTAAGAGATGCACAAGTTAATTAAATAGGGTTGATGTTGAGAATTTGAGAAAAGAGATTCTATATAAGTTGCGAAATGAGCTTACCGTGTACATCCAGATGTTACCAAGATGTACCACAGTATTTAGAATCAGTACTAGTTGGTTGGATTGAAGAAGGATGTGATTGATTATATTTTTAAGTGTTTAATTTGCCAGCAGGTGAAAGCTAAACATCAGAAGCCTTCTGGAAGCTTTAGCCTCTTCTTATTCCTGAGTGGAAGAGGGAAAGGGTTGCTATGGATTTTATGGTTGGTTTTCCTCGTTCTAAGGATGGATACGATTCCATTTAGGTGATTATGGATAGGTTGACCCAATTTGCACATTTCTTGCCTGTGAAAGCCACTTATTCTATAGCTAAGCTGGCTAAGTTGTATGTGAAGCATGATGTGTGCCTGCATGGAATACCTGTGTCCATTGTATATGATAGAGGTACAACATTTGCCTCTCAATTTTAGTAAAAATTACTGGAAGCGATAGGCACATGGTTGGATTTCAGTACTATTTTTCATCCTTAGACAGATGGTCAGTTTGAGAGGATAATACAGACACTGGAAGATATGTTGAGATGTGTGTTTTAGATTTGGGAGGTAGCTGGATTGATTATTTGCTACTTGTGGAGATAGTATGATTGATAGTGTGATTGTGGGAGCTCGGTTGACCAAGTGTCTCGGGGCCAATCACACTGACAGTCAAACTGTGGAAGCTCGGTTGATGTAGTGTCTCGGGGCCACTCTACTGTCCAAATTAGAATAAGTATTCTATTTGGAATAAAGTGAGCCTGTATGGCTAGAGTAATGATGTGCTTGATTGAGGTTGCGATTAATAGGGTTCTGTTTGATCCTTCATGTATTAAAATAAATGTTTTCTGCATCTATTATATTTATAAAAAAATAGAGTTTGGCATTTGTGTGAAATGTGAATAAACATACATATATATATATATTTCAGGAGATCCTATATCGTAAGACCTTAGTAGTAGAGTTCCTCGCCGGTGTTCTTCTGTCCCAATTATTTTATGTAAATGTATATTTTGAACTCTGAATTGTATTCTAAAAACTCCAGTAGTAGTGCTATTGTATCAAAAGAGTATTATTTTTATTTTAATATTAAATACTTCAAGAATTGTATTTGAACACTGTACAAATATATATTCATTTATGAAAGGATTTGAAGTATTTATTTTATATATTGATTTAAAAAATTTTAATTCTATCGTACTTTTTATTTATTTATTGCATGATTTTATTTTCTAAGGCTTGCTACGGGTTCCAAATTCGAAAAAATTCCCATTCCCTAGTGCCGGTCATGACTCCTAGTTTGGGTCGTGACAGTTTGATCAGCTACAGGGTGCACAGTTCTTTTCTAAGATTGATCTGAGGTTGGGTTATCATCAGTTGTGGATTAGCAAAGTTGATGTTCCTAAAATGACATTCCGCACTCAATATGGTCATTATGAGTTTCTGGTGATGTCTTTTGGCTTGACTAACGCACTAGCAGCTTTTATGGACTTGATGAACAGGGTATTCAGACCATATGTGGATCAGTTTATGGTAGTCTTTATCAATGATATACTGGTGTATTCGAGAAGTATGGAGGAGCATGTATATCACTTGAGGACTGTACTGCAGACACTGAGAGAACATCAGCTTTATGCTAAATTCTCAAAGTGTGATTTTTGGATGGAGAGTGTTGCTTTTCTTGGACACGTGGTGTCTAAAGAAGGTATCCAAGTGGATCCACAGAAGATTAAGGCAGTGTCTAAGTGGCTTAGACCGACTTCAATTATAGAGATTCACAGTTTTCTGGGTTTAGTCTGGTACTATAGGAGGTTTGTACAAGATTTTTCCAGAATTGCAGCTCCTATGACTCGCTTGACTCAGAAGAATGTAAGATTTGAGTGGTCAGAATCTTGTGAGAATAGTTTTCAATTGTTGAAGGAGAAGTTGACCACAGCCTTAGTGTTAACTTTGCTTAATGGTGTGGACAAGTTCACAGTGTATTATGATGCCTCTAGAGTTGGCCTAGGTTGTGTGTTGATGCAGAATGGTAGGGTGATAGCCTATGCTTTGAGGCAGTTGAAGAAGCATGAGTAGAACTATCCTACACATGACCTAGAGATGGCTGCAGTGATCTTTGCTCTTAAGATTTGGAGACATTATCTGTACGGGGTGACTTATGAGATTTTTACTGATCACAAGAGCCTTAAGTACATTTTCTAGCAGAGAGATCTAAATCTGAGGCAGAGGAGATGGTTAGAACTGTTGAAAGATTATGACTGTGAGATTTTATACCATCCGGGAAAGGCTAATATGGTAGCAGATGCCTTGAGTAGGAAGTCCTCAGGCAGTCTTGCTCATATCAGCGTGGAGAGGAGACCATTGATCCAAGAATTGCATCTGTTAGTGGATCAAGGTCTGATGATGAAGATTGGTAGATCAGGTGGACTGTTAGCTCAATTTAAGGTGTGATCTGTATTGAGAGATAGGATTAAGGTAGCTCAGAGCCAAGATCCTATTATGGAAGAGCTTGGAGAGAATGTCCGAGCAGGGAAGTTCACTGATTTCACACTCGATGATGATGGTGTTTTGTGGATCAATGGTAGATTATGTGTTCTTGATGTGGATAATTTGAGAGAAGAGATCCTAGAGGAAGCACATTCTATAGCTTATAGCGTACATCCGGGTGTCACTAAGATGTACCACAGTACCAGAGATTTGTACTAGTGGGGCAAATTGAAGAAGGATGTCGTTGAGTATGTTGCTAAGTGCTTAACATGTCAGCAAGTAAACATTGAGCATCAGAAGCCTTTTGGGAAGCTTCAACCTCTTCCTATTCTTGAGTGGAAGTGGGAAAGGATAGCTATGGATTTTATGGTTGGTTTACCTCATTCTAAGGATGGATACGATTCTATCTGGGTAATTGTAGATAGGTTGACTAAGTCTGCACATTTCTTGCCTGTGAAAGCCACTTATTTTGTAGCTAGATTGGTGAAGCTGTATGTGAAGCATATTGTGTGCCTTTATGAAGTACCTATGTCTATTATGTCAGATAGAGGTTTAGCATTTACCTCTCATTTTTGGTAGAAGTTACAGGAACCGATGGGCACTAAGTTAGACTTCAGTACTACTTTTCATCCTCAGACAGATGGTCAGTCTGAGAGGAAGATCCAAACACTGGAAGATATGTTAAGAATGTGTGTTTTGGATTTGGGAGGTAGCTGGGATGATCATTTGCCACTCGTAGAGTTTGCATATAATAACAGCTATCATAGTAGTATTGGAATGGCACCGTACGAAGTGTTGTACAGAAGGAAGTGTAGATCCCCTCTGAGTTGGGATGAGATTGGTGAGAGAGCTTTAACTGGACCTTAGATGGTTCAGGATGCTACAGAGAAGGTTGCTATGATCAAGTATAGACTAGAGACCGCAGTTAGCAAGCAGAAGAGCTGTACGGATCCTAGGTGCAGAGATGTAGAATTTCAAGTTGGAGGCTTTGTTTTCCTAAAGGTGTCTCCGATGAAGGGTGTTATGAGATTTGGCAAGAAGGGTAAGTTAGCACCGAGATATATCAGATCGTTCGAGATTCTGGAGAGAGTTGGCACTGTTGCATATCGATTGGCTTTGCCTCCAAGTATGTCTCAAGTGCATCCGGTGTTTCATATCTCGATGCTGAGGAAGTATGTCTCAGACCCTTCACAAATTTTGCAGCCCGACAACATGGAAATGAATGAAGACCTAACATTCATGGAAGAACCTGTGGTGATCATTGACTATCAAGTTTGACAATTGCATTCGAAATAGGTTCCGATGGTCAAAGTTTTATGGCGCAGCAACAGGGTAGAGGAGCATATGTGGGAGACTGAAGCTGAGATGCGAGCTTCTTACTGGTATCTCTTCCCTTCTTGATTTTTTATTTCTTCTTTTTCTAGAATTCGGGGATGAATTCTTGTAAGGGGGGAAGACTGTAATATCCCGAGATTTTAAATATTTTTATACTGTATCGAGATATGTAGTATTAATAATTTCAATAGCAGACCTTTACATCGAATTTCTTCCGCCCCGGCCTTATTGTGTAAACTGCTTACTTAAATTTTATTTTGTATTCTAGACACTGCAGTTATTAAGTTTGTGGGATGTATGTATTATATATGTTTGAGATTTACATTTTAAAAGTTTGAATCGAGAAATTGTATTGAAAGATTTTATATATATATGAGATGGATTTGTGTTGTTAAATTAGTGGATGAGATATATTATTACTTATGAGATTTTAATTTTCGCTGCAAGATATTTTATTTATTTTATTATTATTGTTTGCTTTTATTTTATTTTAAAGGCTTGCTACGGGTTCCGGATTCGAAAGAATTCCCGTTCCCTAGCATCGGTCATGGCCCCTTGTTTTGGGTCATGACAACTCTCCTATAAAAATGTCAACTGAGGGGAGTCAAACCTCACTGAGTGAATTGTTATAATATATATACGTGCATTTCCTACATGTTAAATGCAGTCAAACATTCGTATATAATAAATATATATACAGAAAATTCACACAGATGCTGAAAATTAATTATATAATAATACAGAAAAATCATAGTTTTATGAAGGATCAAATAGAACCTTATTTAATTGCAACCTCAATCAACATTAACATCAGTCTAGCCATACAAGCTCACTTATGTAATGACCCTTGTTTTTAAATTATAAAAATATATTATGGGATATGCAGTATTAATAATTTTAAAGTTTAACCGTGTATTATTATTATTGTCATTAATTACTAATGTTAATTACGTATTTTGTTTTAAGAGAATTTCTTACGTAAATATTTATTTTTAGAAGTTTATTATTTAAATATTAGGGTTAATATTATTGGTGTTATTTTTAAAATTATTATTTTTACGTACCTTAGTATTATAATTTTTGTTGTTTGATATTATTGTGAGCATTATTTTATTTTTAAATTATTTCACTAGCATTATTAATATTATTATTTGTCAAATTACATTATTTGCATTATTATTTCATTATTTAATGAGTATTGTTTATATTATTGATACTTATTTTTAAGTGTTATTTTATGTATATATATATATATATATATATATATATATATATATATATATATATATATATATATATATACACATATGCACACTTATATTAATATAGGCACACACACATACTAATAAATATACACAAAATAACACAAACTAACAATATATTTGTTAGTATATGTGTGTATATATATATATATATATATATATATATATATATATATATATATATATATATATATATATATATATATATATATATATATATATATATATATATATATATATATATATATTTATATATATATATATATATATATTTATATAGAAAATGCATAACCATCTCCTCCCTCTCCGTTCTGTCTCGTTCCCACATCGTCAGTGTGCTTCTCTTCCTTCCGACGTTTGACGCCACCCAACCATCTTCTCTTTGTTGTCCCTTTACTGTCACCTCCTCCTCTGTTCACCTTCTTCCTCACGATGTTGGAAGACTGCAGCAACAGCAGCATCCCGCAAATCGTTCCTCGCCATCGCTCTGCCCTTTAGCCGCCATAGCTCATCTTCCCGGTGTTGTTCGACTCCCGGAGTTGGGTGGAAGCTGATCCAAG
Organism: Mallotus nudiflorus; assembly: GCA_947683625.1. Classification (NCBI taxonomy): domain Eukaryota; kingdom Viridiplantae; phylum Streptophyta; class Magnoliopsida; order Malpighiales; family Euphorbiaceae; genus Mallotus; species Mallotus nudiflorus. Next base: position 126,715 of record CANTUR010001869.1, read on the forward strand.
GCTCAAATCAAGCTTAAACTCGTTCTTTTGTAAGATTTTTTCTTGATTTTTTTATTATAGTTATTTGAGTTTTTATTTATTATTTTTTTTAGTCAGAAATTGTTGATTTTATTGATTTTTGTTTTTGAAATATTTTTCTTGGTAGCTCAAGCTTGCTAAAAATAATTTTTGTTAATTTTTTTGAATTAGTTTAATTTATGGATAATTTTGATTATTTTATTATTATTTAATTAATTTTCATTAATTAATTATTTTAATTATGGATTTAATTAATTTAGTGTTATTATAGTATGTTAATAATTATAATGTTGAGAAATTAATTTTTGGGATATTTATATAATTTTTAGAAATATTTATAGTTTATGTAAATATTGGAATATTGAGTTAAATATGTATTTTGGTTGAATTTAGAGTTTAATTTTGTGTTTTAGTTGATATTAGAATGTTATTTGTTGATAAAATAATTTTTATGAATTTATATAATTTATATGGAATTTTATATAATTTATGTGTATTTTGAATTATTAAGTTAAATAAGTAATTACGTTGAAATTATTAGTTAAATATGTGTTTTGGTTGATATTAGTATATTATATGTTGATTAAATGATTTTAATGAATTTCTATAAATTTTGAGGAAATTATTTAGTATATTGGATATTTTATATTAAAGGGGTAATGTGTAATTTTGTGTTAATTATAGTTAAATATTAGGTTTTAATTGATTTTATAATTATTTAAGGTAATAAAATGATTTTTTACAAATTAATTACTATTTTTAACTAATTAATACTATTTTTCAAAAATTGTTTTCAAATAATATATTATATATATTATTATGGAAATAAAATGGGTTTTAAACTAATTTTATTATATAATTAATCTATTTAGGTAATTAAATGTGAATTTTATTATGTTATGTTGAATAATTGTAAAATTGAATTTTTATTAATATTATATTTAATATTTGAGATTTTATTAGTTAAATTGCAATAATTTTGGAATATTATGTAAATAATAAGTGTATTTGTTACTTTGAGATTTAATGTGTATTTTATTATTTTTGTGATCCTAAATTATGATCTTAAATATTTTTTACAATTTATGTTAATTTAATTGTAAAATGGAGATTTTATCCCCTTTATGAATTGTATTATCAAATATTATTTAAAATTGACTTTTATGTTTTAGTTGGAAAATAAAGGTTTTTAAATATTTTTACAGGTTTTTGATGGTTTTCATTATTTAACTGTTTAATATTGTTATTTGTGTATTGTGAACCTCTGTCACGACCCAAAACAGGGGCCATGACCGGCGCTAGGGAACGGGAATTCTTTCGAATCCGGAACCCGTAGCAAGCCTAAAAATAAAATAAAAATGCAATAATAACCATAAAAATATAATATGCAGCGGAAAATAAAATCATAAATATTACAATATCATCCATAACAACTGGATATAATTCAAAACTCATCACATCGCATATATAATCTCATAAATGTATAATCTTTATACAAATCCAGTTTTACTATAATACATCTCTTTAAAAAAAATACTTTAATTCACAACTACTGAAAATCACAACTACTGCAGTGTCTAGATAAAATAAATAAGACTCAAGTATACAATTTACATAAAGAAGCCGGGGCAGAAGAAATCCGGCGTATCGACCTGCTACTGAGGTCTGAGGAAGTTGACTCTCCTGAAAAATAGTCAACGGAGGGGAGTCAGACCTCACTGAGTGAATTACTATAGTATATATACATACACTCTAAGTGATAATGCATACAGTCAACAGTATATGAGTAATATGTATATATACAGGCAAGTTCATACAGATGCAGAAAAATCATTTTATATATTTTGTTTGAAAATCAACTTTTATGAAGGATCACATAGAACCCTAGAATATCGCAACCTCAGAAAAATAGTGTTAAACAACACTCTAGCCATACAGGCTCACTAATTCCAAATATATCCACTTAATCCATATGGACAGTAGACTGGCCCCGAGACACTAAGTCAACCGAGCTCCAGCAGTCTGACTGCCAGTGTGATTGGCCCCGAGACACTTGGTCAACCGAGCTCCAGCAATCACACCCAAACCACATCTCACATATCATTAATCATAATCAAATCAATATCCACAAATAAGTTAGTAATATAGCCTAAAGCTATAGGCGTACCGGTACGTACTCGGTCCTAGTGCTGCCCACTAGGTAGCACGTTCTATAGATATCCTTCAGTAATAAATAATAAAACATTCATTCACAAAAATAAATGATGCATGGATATAAATGAAATAGCAATATAAACCATATATATACCGAAAATATACCAAACATAAACCAGGTATATTTTGAGTATATATATGTCAAATAAATCCAATCAAATCATGAATTAAACTAAAAATATATTTAAAAACATTTTAAATATATTTTATTAATAAAACATGTATATAATTTATTATATACCAAAAATATACCAAAAATATACTTGAATATAAATCATGTTATTTATGCATAATTAGTCAAAATAAAACATGCATTTTCTAAATCATGCATCCTAAGCATATATATATAATATAGTAACTCACCTAATGCGCTCCACGAGACAGGTCCGACGGGCCTGGTCCACTAACCCTCGGTCTCGGCGCAACTAAACAAGAAATAATTAATCGACATCAGAATAACCCTAACAGAAATCCTAGAATTCAATCTAGAGTATTAAATACAGAATCGAAAATTAGGGTTCGACTGGATATCACGTTTTACGAGAATTCTACCGGAAATCCGGCAGAACCTCCCCTGTAAAACAGACATCTCTCTACTCAAAAGAGTAGAGCCGACCCTGCAAAGAAAATACACTTCAAAAATAACACCATAAACAATCACAACCCCTCGGTCGGACTCCAGACTACAATCTGTCGACCGGGGTCCACAAACACAGAAAATATATTCAAATATACCAAAAATATCCTTAAGTCATAAAAATACATTTTATAAATAAAAATTACATAATTGACCTTGAAACACTATAAAAATCGATTAAAACTCATTTTATTAGAAAAATCGTATATTATATATATAATTGAAAATAATTCCCGGAAAATAGTTTTAATTAGTTAAAAATACTAAATAATTTGTAGAAATCATTTTTATACCTTAAATAAATATTAAAACCAATTAAATTACATTTTTAGACAATTTAGGGTAAAATTACCAAAATACCCCTATATATATATATATACCTAAATTACTTCAAAAATTCACCAAAAATCATACAATTATCCAAAATTAATTTTCTCAACATATTTATCAATAATATAAATATTTAACTCAATTTACCAATTAAATTCAAATAAAAACACAATTAACTTAATTTTACAAAATCACATAAACTTCAATAATTAAAAATAAATACTTAGAAATTCATAAAAATTCCAAATAAATTCCTATAATTCATTTCAACACCTAATTCAACCATAAACTCCAATTTCATAATTTAAATAATTAATTTCCGAAAATTCGAAAATAATATTAAAATATTCAAAAATACCCAAAAATCCAAACAACCTCCAAAAATTCTACAAAAATTCATACATGAAGATTAAGCTACCAGGAACAACATTTGTGAAGGAAGTTTCCATGAATCATCCAAATTGAAGCTCAAAAAAATCGAAAACCAAAAGTGGCCGAAATATTCAACTCAAAACCTAAGCAATTCTAGACCATTTTAGCTCAAACAAAAGCTAGAATAACACTCACCGGAGCTCAAGGAGAAGATAGAGACCGGCGGTGTCGAAAACGGTGGCCGGAGGAGGGAGAAACGACGTGAGGAATAGTGGGTGGTCCGGCGCCTACCTACGGGAAGAAGAAGAAGAAGAAGAAGAAAAAGAAAAAGAAAGAAAAGGAAAGAGAAAAGAAAAGAAAAAGAAAGAAAAAGGAAAAGAAAAAGAAAAAAAAAAGAAAAAAGAAAAAAAATAAATTTTAATAATTTAATAATAAATAAAATAATCAAATAATAATAAATAAATAATAAAATATTAGGGTAATAATAAACCCTAATTAAATAAATATACACACACAAGCTTTATTTAATAATTTAAAAATATGTATGAGTTCATGCAAACCCGTAAATACATTTAAAATAATTAATAATACATTGTTTACGTGAAAATTTCCCCGAAAATGAAAGTCCCGGGAAAATTTTACGTAAAATACTGAAAATAATAGACAGTAATTAAAATAGGTTTAAAATACATATTAACTCATAAAAATATCATATAAAATACAAAAATCACTGACACTGCATATCCCGGTACAGTGTAAAAATATTTTTAAAATTACGGGATATTACAGTCTTCCCCCCTTACAGGAATTCGTCCCCGAATTCTAAAAACAAGATTACAGAATCAGGAAGGAAAGAGATACGGGTAAGAAGCTCGCATCTCAGCTTCAGTCTCCCACGTATGTTCTTCAACTCTGTCGCTACGCCACAAAACCTTGACCATCGGAATCTGCTTCGATCGCAAACTGTCGAACTTGAAAATCAACGATCGCCACAGGTTCTTCCACAAACGTCAAATCTTCACTCACTTCCACACTGTCAGGTTGCAACACATGTGAAGGATCTGAGATATACTTCCTCAACATCGAGATATGAAATACTGGATGCACCTGCGACATACTCGGAGGCAAATCCAACCGATATGCAACAGTGCCAACTCTCTCCAGAATCTCAAACGGTCCAATATATCTCGGTGTTAACTTACCCTTCCTGCCAAATCTCATCACACCCTTCATTGGAGATACTTTCAGAAAAACGAAATCTCCAACCTGAAACTCCACATCTCTGCGCCTAGGATCCGCATAACTCTTCTGTCTGCTAACTGCGGTCTCTAATCTCCGCTTGATCACGGCGACTTTCTCTGCAGCATCCTGAACCATCTCTGGTCCAGTCAAAGCTCTCTCACCAATCTCATCCCAACTCAACGGGGATCTACACTTCCTTCCATACAACGCCTCATACGGTGCCATGCCAATACTGCTATGGTAGCTGTTATTATATGCAAACTCAACAAGCGACAAATGATCATCCCAGCTACCTCCCAAATCCAAGACACACATCCTCAACATATCTTCTAGTGTCTGGATCGTCCTCTCAGACTGGCCATCTGTCTGAGGATGAAAAGCAGTACTGAAATCCAACCTAGTGCCCATCGCTTCCTGCAACTTCTGCCAAAAACGAGAAGTAAACACTGAACCTCTATCTGACACAATGGACACAGGTACTCCATGAAGGCATACAATATGCTTCACGTACAACTTCGCCAATCTAGCAACTGAATATGTGGCTTTCACAGGCAAGAAATGTGCAGACTTCGTCAATCTGTCTACAATCACCCAGATGGAATCGTATCCATCCTTCGAACGAGGTAAACCGACCACAAAATCCATAGCTATCCTTTCCCACTTCCACTCGGGAATAGGAAGAGGCTGAAGCTTCCCAGAAGGCTTCTGATGTTCGGCTTTCACTTGCTGACACGTCAAGCACTTAGCAACATAATCAGCAACATCCTTCTTCAATCCATCCCACCAGTATAAATCTCTGATACTGTGGTACATCTTAGTAACACCAGGATGAACGCTGTAGGTTGTAGAATGTGCTTCCTCTAGGATCTCTTCTCTCAAATCATCCACATCAGGAACACACAATCTACCACTGATCCACAACACACCATCATCATCGAGTGTGAAATCAGTGAACTTCCCTGCTCTGACATTCTCTGCAAGCTCTTCCAGAATAGGATCTCGGCTCTGAGCTGCTTTAATCCTATCCCTTAGTACAGATCGTACTTTAAACTGAGCTAACAGTCCACCTGATCTACTGATCTTCATCATCAGACCTTGATCCACCATCAGATGCAATTCCTGGATCAATGGTCTCCTCTCCACACCGATGTGAGCAAGACTACCTGAGGACTTCCTACTCAAGGCATCTGCTACCACATTAGCTTTACCCCGGATGGTAAAGAATCTCGCAATCATAATCCTTCAACAGTTCCAACCATCTTCTCTGCCTCAAATTCAAATCTCGCTGCTGGAAAATGTACTTAAGGCTCTTGTGATCAGTAAATATCTCACAAGTCACCCCGTACAAATAATGTCTCCAAATCTTCAAAGCAAAGATCACTGCAGCCATCTCAAGATCATGTGTAGGATAGTTCTGCTCATGCTTCTTCAACTGCCTCGAAGCATAGGCTATCACCCTTCCATCCTGCATCAACACACAACCAAGACCAATTCTAGAGGCATCACAGTAAACTGTGAACTTATCCACACTATTAGGCAAAGCTAATACTGGCGCTGTGGTCAACTTCTCCTTCAACAACTGAAAACTATTCTCACAAGCTTCTGACCACTCGAATCTAACATTCTTCTGAGTCAAGCGAGTCATAGGGGCTGCTATCTTGGAAAAATCCTGCACAAACCGCCTATAATACCCGGCTAAACCCAGAAAACTCCGAATCTCAGTAACTGAAGTAGGTCTAGGCCACTCAGATACTGCCTCAACCTTCTGTGGATCAACCTGAATACCTTCTTTAGACACTACGTGTCCAAGAAAAGAAACACTCTCCATCCAGAAATCACACTTCGAGAATTTAGCATAAAGCTGATGATCTCTCAGTGTCTGTAGTACAATCCTCAAGTGATATACATGCTCTTCCATACTCCTCGAATATACTAGTATATCATCAATGAAGACTACCACAAACTGATCCACATACGGTCGGAATACTCTGTTCATCAGGTCCATAAAAGCTGCTGGTGCATTAGTCAAACCAAAAGACATCACCAGAAACTCATAATGGCCATATCGAGTGCGGAACGCTATCTTAGGAATATCGGATTCACTAATCCGCAGCTGATGATAACCCGACCTCAAGTCAACCTTAGAAAAGAATTGTGCACCCTGGAGCTGATCAAACAAATCATCTATCCTCGGGAGAGGATACTTGTTCTTCACTGTCACTTTGTTCAACTCTCTGTAGTCAATGCACAGTCTCAGGGTACCATCCTTCTTCTTCACAAACAGGACTGGTGCACCCCAAGGAGAAACACTAGGTCTGATAAAACCCTTATCCAATAACTCTTGCAATTGCTCCTTCAACTCTCTCAACTCTGCAGGAGCCATACGATAGGGTGTCATAGATATAGGAGTAATACCTGGAACCACATCAATACAGAACTCAATCTCTCTATGAGGTGGTAAACCTGGCAACTCCTCGGGAAAAACATCAGGAAACTCACAAGCAACAGGAACATCTGTGAGTGACAACTTCTCCACTGACGTATCCCTAACCAATGCCAAAAACCCCTGACAACCTTTCCTCAACAACTTCCTAGCAGAAATAACAGAAATAAGATTCTGAGGTGCTGAACTCCTGTCACCAACAAACTTAAAATCTTCTTCACCAGGAATTCTAAAAATCACCTCCTTATTCCTGCAATCAACCACGGCATAGTACTGAGACAACCAATCCATTCCCAAAATAACATCAAACTCCATCACATCCAACAAAATCAAATCAGCGGGTAATTCTCTATCTCCCACGAGAACTGGACAACCAGAAAGAACAATATCGGTGTCCAAAGAATCACTCAGAGGAGTGGCAACAGACAAAGGAAAAGCCATCCTCGAAGCTTGCCAACAAGATTTAGAAGCAAAAATAGGAGAAACAAACGAATGCGTGGCACCCGGATCAAACAAAACCAAAGCATCCAGGTAACAAACAGGAAGAATACCTGCCACGACTGCATTAGATGCCTGAGCATCCTGCTGAGTCAGATGAAAAACTCTGGCCTGGCCTCGACCTCCCTGCTGACTGGTAGAAGCCTGGCCAACACCTCTAGCACCTCCTCTAGTACCTCTACCACGACTCTGCTGTGGAACAAACTGAGTAGAACTCTGATGCTGAGCTGGTGGTAACTGAAATGGCATAGGTGCAGCACTAGCAATCGACTGCTGTGGGAATCGCGGAATCTGCTGCTGCTGATATCCGGAATAAGGACAACGATCTGGCAAAATGTCCTGTCTGTCCGCATCTGAAGCATGTCAGTGGTGTCAGATAACACGGTCCCTGATGGACTCTACCACAAGTCTGACAAACACTGGTCGCTGATCCAGAACTACGACCACTGCTGCTGCTCGAAGCACCTGACCCAAATCTGAACGATCTACGCTGACCTCCACGACCATGTCTACTGCTCCGATGCACTCGCTGCTGCTGTCTCTGACTCTGCTGAGTCGAACCTCGCTGCTGACTACTCGAACCAACATGAAAACTCAAATACGGAGTAGTCTGCAATCCACTCGACTGAACTCCCAACTGGTAATAATCAGGGCATCGCTCCCCTGCCTAACTAATCTCAGCTCTATCTCCTTAGCTAGCTCAATCACAGACTCGAGAGTAAGACCTGCTGTGGGCATACCAGCAAAAGCTGAACCCAAACCAGTAACATAGGTAGTAACAGCGAAATACTGATCTCGCATCAGATCCTCAGCATATCTACCCAGACGAAGGAACTCTCGGGTATACTCCTCTACTGATCGATCTCCACGAGAAATGCTGGTCAATCGAAGACGATAGCTCAAACGAAGAGGCTCTGGACAAAATCTCCTCATGAATCGCTCTCGAAACTGAGCCCATGTCATCGTCATCATATAGGGCTGGATCATCTGAATAAACCAATCCAAGGCTGATCCCTCGACAGACAACTCAACAATCATGATCCTCTGGTACTCGGTATGAGCAGTCCGAGTCCTAGTCTCAATCGCATGCAGAAAATCTAAAGGATCAGAAGTACCATCAAAAGCAATCCTGCCAACTCTGGCATAGAACAAAGCTGCCTCAGGGTCAGACATACCCTGCTGATAGGCAGGCTGAACAGGCTAAACAACTGGAGGAACAGGAACATCAAAATCAGGCTCAACAGGCTCCTCGTCCTGTAACTCTCTCTGCCTACGGCGACCTGCCGCTCCTCGAGGTCTACCCCTGCCACGACCTCTACGCCTAACTGGCGGCTCAGGAGGTAAAACCTCGTCCTGAAAAGACTCATCATCCTCGGCCTCAACGACCGGTGGAGCGACACGCGCTCGCCTCCTCATTCTGAAAAGACAAACGGAAAGATTCAGACAAAACAGACAACGGAGGAATAACGCTGAAAACTACAGCAAGGAATACTCATCAAGACATACTCGAACCTAATACACTGCAGTAGTCCAACAGAAAACACAACTTTAAAACTAGGCCACAACTCACATAACTAAGCCCTGACATAGAACTCCACTCAGAAACGAACTTCGCTCTGATACCAACTTTGTCACGACCCAAAACAGGGGCCATGACCGGCGCTAGGGAACGGGAATTCTTTCGAATCCGGAACCCGTAGCAAGCCTAAAATAAAATAAAAATGCAATAATAACCATAAAAATATAATATGCAGTGGAAAATAAAATCATAAATATTACAATATCATCCATAACAACTGGATATAATTCAAAACTCATCACATCGCATATATAATCTCATAAATGTATAATCTTTATACAAATCCAGTTTTACTATAATACATCTCTTTAAAAAAAATACTTTAATTCACAACTACTGAAAATCACAACTACTGCAGTGTCTAGATAAAATAAATAAGACTCAAGTATACAATTTACATAAAGAAGCCGGGGCAGAAGAAATCCGGCGTATCGACCTGCTACTGAGGTCTGAGGAAGTTGACTCTCCTGAAAAATAGTCAACGGAGGGGAGTCAGACCTCACTGAGTGAATTACTATAGTATATATACATACACTCTAAGTGATAATGCATACAGTCAACAATATATGAGTAATATGTATATATACAGGCAAGTTCATACAGATGCAGAAAAATCATTTTATATATTTTGTTTGAAAATCAACTTTTATGAAGGATCACATAGAACCCTAGAATATCGCAACCTCAGAAAAATAGTGTTAAACAACACTCTAAGCCATACAGGCTCACTAATTCCAAATATATCCACTTAATCCATATGGACAGTAGACCTGGCCCCCGAGACACTAAGTCAACCGAGCTCCAGCAGTCTGACTGCCAGTGTGATTGGCCCCGAGACACTTGGTCAACCGAGCTCCAGCAATCACACCAAACCACATCTCACATATCATTAATCATAATCAAATCAATATCCACAAATAAGTTAGTAATATAGCCTAAAGCTATAGGCGTACCGGTACGTACTCGGTCCTAGTTGCTGCCCACTAGGTAGCACGTTCTATAGATATCCTTCAGTAATAAATAATAAAACATTCATTCACAAAAATAAATGATGCATGGATATAAATGAAATAGCAATATAAACCATATATATACCGAAAATATACCAAACATAAACCAGGTATATTTTGAGTATATATATGTCAAATAAA